>PVJX010003612.1:0-48279 GCA_004027295.1 Dolichotis patagonum | reverse complement strand
TTCACTACTCATTTCACATTGGCCTTGAACTCATTTTCCAGACTGGCCTCAAAATCACAGCAATCCTCCTGCCTCGCTCTGCCTCCTGAATGCTAGAATTACAGGTGTGCACCACCAGCCCAGTTGAGGGCAGCTTTCTACTCAGCCAGGGCCAACAATCTCCATTTCTTTTCTTGCTGCAGCCGTAGTCTGTACTCATGTGCCACTCGTGCTAGGTAGCTGTTGGCAGTACAAGGACCTGATGAATTGCCTTACACAAGACGTGCTTTTAAAGTGATTATAGAGCAGAGGCCTTTGCTGCCTCCACTGAATATGGGGGCCATTTGACAAAGCAGGCAAGGTCTCCTTTGGGCTGGCTGCCCTGTCCAATTGCCAAAAACTCTTAGGCCTTTTCTCAAGCAGAAAATGGAGAGCTTTTTTGTCTTTTTTTTTTTAATGATAGCAAGGCTTAGTCCACCTTCTTTCTCTTTGTCTTTTTTCCTTTCAGCCTTTCAGCATTACGCTCCTGTGTAATGTTCATGGATTTTCTATTAAAGACAAATCACTATAAGGGAAAAATGATTCCCCTCTCAAAAAGAAAAAATATCTAAACTACACATGACGAACATGTGCTCTTGGACACACACATACCCACACAGCATGGGTTATGCAGCAACAGAGCTGAAGACAGGCTGCGGCAGATTTCAGCTCCCCAAGCTTCCCCAGTGCTTATTTGATCGCTTCTCTCCTTATGCCTTCCAGCAGCACAGCCCTGCAAAAGGCCCAAGAAGGAAGGCTTCCAGAGAGAGCACTTGAGTTCTGCGAGTCTTTTAAAGCCATGACTTCTGAAGCACCACCCATGCCAGACTGCCTAAGAAAGTGTGCGGGCATGCATGGGTGGCTGGCTTCTGGAGAGCTTCTCAGGGCGGATGCGAGGCCTTGGGAGGCCCTTGAAAGAACTTAATCCCGGACTTGGGCAGGGGGTTAGAGCAAAGTAAAGATGATGCCAACGGCTTGTGGGAAAGGAGAGGCCTTGCTGGTGCTGCATCTTTAGGAACTGAAATTCAGCTTGCTACAAACTATGTGAGACTCACTAAAGCAGATAAACAATTTTGCTCAGCGGGACCTTCCCAGTGGCCTTTCATGACCTCCCTCCACCCTGTCTTGTTTGACCTATCATCTGATTACAATTTGTGACCTGCAACAATATGGTTGACAATATGCAAACAGTGGATTTTGCTAGATGTCAGGACTGTGAGTTACATTTTTATTCTTCCTTTCTAAACACTCTCCAGAAAACATGTTTACTTTTGTTCTAAAGAAAAGCAAAGTGTAATATTTTTCAGTGTTTACATGCAATTTTTCTACCAAGAAATCAGAAAGTACAATTGTTGTGGGGGCTTTGGTATCAGAAATACAGGGTTTAGGTCAAACACAAGTACTGCCAAGACTTTGAACCTATGTCTATAGACTTTTTTCCTCCCATGTTCTTTAAGGGTCAAAGGTTTAACTTTTACTCTCTTTTCCAGCCCTGCATTCCCCACCCCCACCTCATTCCCCCCCCCCACCTCATTCCCCCAACACCTGCTAGCTGAGGCACCCTCTTGAAACATATTCTTCACTTCAGCTGTCTTCATAAATTAACTTTCTAAACTGGGAAAGCAATACTCCACACCGCTAAGCAGAAGCAGTTTCACTAAGACAGATGGAAACAGAAATGGGACCACATTCACTAGATGATTTGCATACTGCTAGACACTGAAAACCAGGGCCTCTAGAATTCAAGCAACGTGCTCTGACAGCTCCTAAAAAGTTACATCTCCCTGTGGTCTAGACCTCCTTCAGTGATCCTGAATCCCCTGTACGGTGGTATGAATGGAGAGTGTGTGAGTGGAGTGGCTGTGTGAATGGAAGGGGAAGATCTGCCTCAGACTCAAGCTACCTCAGTTAAAATCCCCACCCTGCCACTTCAGCTCTGGGTACTTGCACAAATTACTCCTTTGAGCCTTTATTCCTTTATCTTCAAAATGGGGATAATGTCAACAAATGAGGCACTGCATCTAGTAAGTGCTTAATGGATGTAAACTATTAATTTCAGTGACCCTATCACTTCTTCCTGCCGCCTCTCAATTCTCACATTTAATACCTCTCATGTAGAGGTAAGTCAAGAATTCTTTGTGTTGTTGGACAATGGTGTGTACCTGCAGTCCCACCTACTCAGGTGGCTGAAACAAGAGGATCATTTGAACTCAGGATGTCAGGAATTTATTCAGGGCAGCCTTGGCAACAGAGCAAGACCCTGACTCAAAGAAAAACACACACGTGCACACACACAGAACATTCACTTTATTTTGTATGAATTGAGGAATTTTGTCTGGATTGTATCTGAAGAGCTAAAGTGTTGCACATTTTCTTTTGATCAGTAAGCTGTAATTGAACGGTGGCTCAGAGTAGGGTTCTGTGTACAAAGAAGAAGGAAGAGGAGGAGACCGTGCCAACCAAAGCTCTTACTAAAGAGAGGACAGATGAGGAAGTCAGAAGGGCTCTCCAGAAGAGTGCAATGTTTCATTTTGTCTCAAGTAATATGGTGATCAGAAACTGGCAGGAAACCACCATAGGTTATTAGATATTTCAAACCACATCTACAACAATGATTCTCAATAGGAGGTCAGTACATTCCTCAGGGGATACTTGGCAATAGCTGAAGATCTTTTCAGTTACCAGAACTTGGTGGGAGACATCTGCCAGGCGGAGGAGAAACACCCTACATGCACCGCAGTGGACCCTTGACCACAAACTCCATTTGTTCCCCAGAGCTGGTTGTAACTCGAGTTGTCAGCTGCAGGCTCAGGCCTTCCAGATCTCTCTCCTGTACCCAGGCAGATGTCAGTGTCCTTGGAGAGACATTGGCCCAGGATTTCTCAATTAGCCCATACAAGTAGAGGATGCTGTAATGCTCCTTCCAGAACGCTTTAAGGGTTAAATCTGTATCTGAGGCCACGTGGAAGTGCAAGCAACTGCATTCAGGTCATAACTCAAGACTTTGGTCATAAATTAAAACTAAAATTCAGTCATAACCCAGATTGTTTGTATGTCAGACTGATCTAACTTGAGGGTCCACTGTATCCACCTCCAAATACCAGTAGTGCTCAGAAACTGAGATCTAAAGTTGTACTCTTAGACAGAAGGAAATCGTTGCCTTATTTTACCTTTGATAGATGAGGGTTCAATGAAATTCTTATGAATGTTTTCAAATACTTTTATTCCTGGCAATAAACATGGTTATCAAGACTAGCTAACAATCACATCCTCTTTTCTTGTCATGACTTCTAGACTTACCCTCACTTACCTAAAACCCTCACCCTACAAAGGCTTCCTTCACTTTGAAAGGAATTGAATGCAGTAGCCAGGTTTGTTAATGATTATATGTTATCACCATAGGATTGCAGTAGATGGCCCTGTGATGCTTCTTTAGATAAATCAAGACACTTCACTCAAATGTGCTGCTATCCAAGCAGATTAGAAGAGCTTGTAACCACTGCAAACAACAACAACAACAATTTATTGACATAATCAGAGTTTTCCTGGCTGTTTGTTAATGCATTTCGCCAATCAAACAACTGAGGAATGTGACTGCAGGTTGTTGACCCTGGTAACCCAAAACCACTATGCTGTGTTACATTGATAAATTAGTTGACAAGAATGTTTACCTCCTTCACTGTATGACTCTGCTGAGCGTCCTTTTACAAGAGGATGGATGAGCCTGGCATCCAAGAATCTGGTGTGTAAGGCCAGGAGGGCTGACCCAAAGGAACTCAGCATGCTATGTGATTGCATTCTCTCAGATGCTGGTCTCTTTAGTGAAAAAGCCACATTCTTCTTAGAAGCCACCCTTCACTCATGTCCTCTAAAGGAGAAAACCAGAGGTCTTTCCATGGAGCCCTGAGTTTCTCAGGTGGGAACACGAGGATGTGTTCTCCAGTCATACTCCCTTTGTGAACGATCTGGCTTCGGTAGCTAATGCAGGTATGAGATCTACCCCGCAAACAAAAATGACATTCCAGACAATCAGCCATCACTGGCCAGGAATTTACGACAAGCAATAGGTGGGTGGCATTTGTAAGAGCCAGCGAAGGTGTGTAGCAAGGCTCAGGGGATGATTTAAGAACTGTTTGAAAGGAGTTGGTGCTGAGGTCAGACTTATCGGCTAAGAAGAGTTGCTACTGCTTATTGAGCACTTTATAACCATTGTGCAAGACACGTTCTTTTGGATCACTTAACCTTAGCAACAATCTGTGAGAGCAGTATAATTACACCTACCTGAATTGCAGATAAGGAAAGTCTTTGGAAACAGGTTAAAAAGAATGCTCACTGGGTGTGGCAGTACACACCTATAATCCCAGCACTCGAGAGGCTGAGGCAGGAAGATTGCTGTGTTGTAAATTCGAGAGCAACCTGGGTTACAAAGTGAGTTCAAGGCCAACCTGAACTATATAGTGAGACCTGAACTATATAGTGGTCTCAAAAACAAAACAACAACAAAAAGAACAGAGGAAGAAGAATGCTCACAAAATCTACCTCTGCAGATTTAAATGAGTGTTGTTGAGGCCTACAAGATTTACAGAATAATCCTGGAAGAGAATAAAAGGAGCCAAAATTACAAAAAGAGGGAGTGGCATAGGCCCTCAAGGCAGGGCTGGAGAGATTTGGGTAGTCTGATAAGAAAACAGCGGCAAGCCTCCGGAGCTCCAAGGTGTGCGTGCAGCTACTTATGGCAAAGGAATTACTGGAGGCCTTTAATAACGGTCCAGTAACTTAAAGACGACATTAGCTTTTCAAGTCTCATTCATTTTTGTTTATTAAATCAAGGGGAGAAATCTGAATTTGGTATTAGTATGTTCTTATGGTTTTTGTTTGGTTGGTTGATTTTTTTACAGGGCCTCACTCTGTAATTCAGGCTGACCTTGAACTCACTATGTCACTATGCAATTTGGGCTGGTTTGAACTCTTGGCAATCCTCCTGCCTCAGCCTCCTGAGTGCTAGGATTACAGGTGGATGTGCCATCACACCTGGTTCTAATGTTTTTCAAGTTTAGCTTTTGATACATTTTCAAACAAAAAGAAAGCAAATCTTAGATTGATATTCTCTCTCTCTCTCTCTCTCTTCCTATTTTTATTTTTCCATGTTAAGATGAGACTCACTGAACTGCTGAACACAGCAATACTCCTGCCCCAGCCTCCCAAGTTCTTGGAACTACAGGTACAAACTATCACAACCAGCCTAGCCTGAGATTCTTCATAGAGAATCCACCTAGAATTTAGAAGCATTGTTTTGTTTCCATTATATATATATATATATTTTATGATTGCCTTCTTTTTATAGTAATATTGGTTTCCCACTTGTGGTAATTTTGTAAAATATTTTTAAAAGATAAATTGAGCTAGACATGATGCCACACATCTATTATCCCAGCACTCAAGAGGCTGAGTCATGAAAATCGCCACAAGTTCAAGGCCAGCCTGGACTATAACAAACACAACAGCAACAAAAAATTTTTTAAAGGTTTAGAAATGCAGCTTAGTGTAGAGCTCCTGCCTAGCATTCCTAAGCCCCTTTATTCAATGTGGGTACAAAAAAAGATTCATTTATTTTGTAAGTGATTTGATGTAAAGAAAACTGGTCAAAAGGGAGGAAGGGAGATACACAGATATAGCCAATAAAAAGAGAGAGTGGCGAAGAAGTGAAGGAGATTTGATCATTACTACAGGTGTCAAGAGAGAGGTGCCTCTTAGGAACTCTAAGGGAATCAGGGCTTATGGGGAGAAATGTGAAAGAAGAGAGAGATTTGATATCAGATCAGATATTTTCAGAGCAAAATAATCAACAAAAGGAAAAATCCTCCTTAAATTTGTATAGACACAACTACATGATATTATGAAAAACAATGTAGAAAAATTCTCTTTAAGGTTGTGTAGTGTGGACTAATGGCTGAGAAAAATGAAAGTCACTGTCACTTAAATGGCTGTTTCCTTTTTGGGGTTTTTATTTTTTTAACATAAAAGCATCACTTCGCCCCCATCCAGTGCGGTAAAACACACAGAGGGATCTGAAGCATGTGTTGCTTTGGCCCCACTCTGAATTGTTTGGGGCAAGTACAGACCTCAGCACGAGTGTCTCAGCTCAGCCCAGTTAGCTAACACTGAGATTCGGAGCCCTGGAAAGGGAGTCCTCTGGGGAAGGGAGGTCTTGGGGAGCTGAAGAAGTTGGGAGAGAATATAGGGGCCTCAGAGAGAAGAAGGCAGGGTCTTGAAGGCCATTGTACTTGCTCCCCCTTTTAATCAAGGTCCATCAGGAGTCTATCAGTCGGCATTTGTGATGGTTTAAGTCGCTTTGGTTGTTAAACAGTTCAATGATACATGAAATTAAAGGAATAATCTAGCTGCTGGTTAAGTATTCATCACATAGATTTCCAAGTCACCGTTGTTAGTGGTATTAAAAGCAAGACCTCAGACTTGTTTTATTGCTGTTGTACTCCTCCTTTTTTCCTTGAAATACTGTATTGTCGCTACCCTTTATTCTGTTTTATTTTGTTTTGTTTTTTTCCTCTTTAAATTAAAAAAAAAAAAAGCAAGACCTCAGGAATCTCTGGGGAAATTATCCAGTGAGCAAGACCTCAGGCACTGACTTGGGTTACCCATTGTTAAGGACTGAACGCAGTTTGAATATTAAAATTCTAACTTTCACGGCATTAGGAGGAGGTCATCAGGTCATGAGTGTGCGGACCTCAGAAATGGAATTCATGTTCTTATGTCCTGATTGGAAGAGACCTAACAGCTTCCCTCCTGTCCCTCTCTGCTCTCTGCCCAGTGACGCAGCAGGAAGATGGCCATCTGTAAACCGGGAAGCAGGCCCTCATCGGCCCAGATCTGCCAGGGCCCAGAGCTGCACTTTCTGGTCTCCAGGACTGTAAGGAATAAACGCTTGCTGTTTAATCAACTCGGCCTATGTTGTATTTGTGCAGCTTAGACTGACTAAAACATCCTACAAATAAGGAAGAAATTGAAAGCTGGGAGTGGCCAAGTGACTTAGCCAGGTGTGGTCTCCACACAGAGCCCCACCCGCGCCCAGGTCACCTGACTCCTATGCTGTGCTCCACAGAGCTCGCCTTGGCCTGCACCTCCCTCGACCTCTGCAGAATCCTCGGACGCCACTCAAGTCTGGTTGCTTTGTTTTTTCTTTTATTTTTGTTCTTGTCTAAAGCCAGAATAAAATTTACTGACTTCCTCTCTTAAAGGCTATTTGGAATGGGGCTATTTCTCGACCCATTAGTCACAGCGCCTTCTTGCCTCTTTGGGATTCATAATAATGTTAACAACACTAACAAACTCTGTGCCAGGCGCTCTGCTGAGGGCTTTGCAAGAGCTGTCCATTTAAACTCACAGCAATACCATGACTTGTAGAGAGGAGCCTTTGAGATCTTAAGGCCCAATCGTGAGCACTGCTAGAAAGAGCTGGGACACCACACCTGCCTGCCCCACTGGAGCACGGAGTCGACGTGCTCTACCACCTGGTCTCCTGTGTCTCCCATCACCTACGCCAAGGGGATCTCCAAGCCTAGCTGCCTACAAGAATGAACTGGGAGTCTGTTAAAAATCAGATGCCATCGAGCAGACCTACATGCTCCCTTTTTGTCTTATATCATTCCCTGCTCCGCTTGCAGTCTTTGCCCACAAGAAAGTATCAGCAGATGAGGCCCCTCGACCTTGTACTTCCAGAACCAAACTGATAAGCTGCTCTTACATGGAAATGCAGTGACCAGAACAGTCAAAAATATCTTGAAAAAGACAAAGTTGGAAGACTTACACATCTCAATTTTAAAATTTACTACGAAGAATCTACTGTTATGCTGGGTATGGCAGTGCATCCCTGTAATCCCAGCCTTTCCAGAGGCTGAGACAGGAGGATCCAGCCCAGCCTGGGCAATTTAGCACCCAGAAAGACCTGTCTCAAAATAGAAAATGAAGAGGGCTGTGGGTACAGCACAGAGGAAAGACTTGAATTCCATCCCTAGTGCTGTGTTTAAAAAAGAAAAAGAATCTACAGCTAATTTCCATTTCTGAGTATGTAAGTAATTTTCATGAATGTATTAAACAGGCAGTAAAATAATAATAACAAAAATAATACTCCACTCAGGCCTGTGGCTCACCTACTGAATGAGTGTTTGGGCTACAACCTATGAATCTGTACTTAAAACAACCTTGCAGGTGCTGCTGCTGCACACAGCGCTTGGGAGCCTCTGTCTAAGGCTGCTGACTTTTCCAGCTGACTGGGGCCAAAGGGTCTAGGCTGTGGGACCTCCTGGCCTTGTCTTCCCTTCACAGTGGCCTGCTCGGGTAGTTTTGTTTTATACCCACACATGATCACCGAAGGCAAGTGGGAGTGAGGGTGCTGACTTAGTGCAGGAGTCCGGTAAGATGCCTGACTTTTTAAGAAAATTAAGACTCCAGAATCTTCCTCTCCAGAGGGAGAGTTGTGAAATGTAAAGAAGGGCAGGTGGACAGGAGTCACACGATGTGGCCATTTCCAGCTCCCCACCTTCTCCTTTCCCTAGGGAGTAAGTTCTTATCCACATGTCTGTCAGCTCGTCTGCTCAGTGGGGTCCACCTGGGCCCTGGGTCAGGAAGTGCACAAGAGGCTGGTCGATAGGACTGACCTGACTGCACAGCACCCCAGGGGAGGTGGAGCCCTGAACTGTTAGACAAGAGGGTGAACTAAGTGACCACTTGCTCATCTTTTGGGTGGAAAACTAAGGTGCAGAAATGAGATTAATAATCTTATTTTGGAGGGGTATCCTTATTTCAGCTCATATTTAGCTATGAGAAGATTTAGATTCAGGGAGATGTTGAAGAGCTTACCCCGAGTCAAATAGTGTTAACTTAGTAAGTAAATTAGTTAGTTGATTAGTTATTTAGAACAAGAGTTAGACTGGTCCACTGGAGTTACCACATTAGCTCTCTGAACTAGCAAACTCGCTCTCTCCCATGCATATTGATTGGGTAGGTTTAGAAAATATAACACTTGTGTCAGTGGGTTCGCAATTATTTGAAAGTTTTTCTCAGAAAGAAACATTCCTACTGCCTAGAAACTTCTTTCTTACCCAAATCTGCCAATGTCTGGGACTACAGCTGAGCAGTGGATTGTGGATTTTAGGCATGTGAGGGGCCCAGGACTTGCCAGTACCTGTGCCTGGGCTTTGATAAATCATTATTAATTCATCCTTGAGCCTTATCAGCTCAGCTACACTCAACTAAATAAAATCCCCTTTTAAAAAATTTTTCAGAATTGTAGATAGGCAAGTGTCACTTGAGCTCTAAAATTTCCAGACTTTTGGGGCAAATACTGGCCAACGTTCATTTTCTGCCTCTGCCATAGGACTTCTGCAGCAATTTTTTGAGGTGGTCATTCTTATTATCCCTAATTTATACAGTAAGGATATGAAACTCAAGAAGGCTCCATTACTTTCCTAAGGCCATGGAGCTAGAATCAAACCTCAGTCAGGTTTACTGCAAGACCTGCCCCCTTAACTGTAGTACACTTCATAAATCCAGAAGTAGAATGTAAGACATTGAGAACTATCTACTTTAAATCAATGAACTCATTTTGAGTGCCTTTGACAGGGAAAATCCTACAAAGCAAGGTGTATGCTCTTCTTCTCAAGGAGTCAGGTACTCAATTAACATATTAAAAATGGCCCTGAAGCAAGGCCAGCAGATCCCTGTAGCTGCTGGTTTCAAACAGGAACCTAAAGAGAATTCTTTCTGTGGTCTGTCGGCCATTTCAGAACTTTGGAAATGGAATGGTCAATTCATCAGAAAGAAATAGCAGGTGAGTATGGCGGACCTTAGGGGGCCTGCAGGGGAGAGACCCTGGCGCCTCGGGACCTGCACTGTGCAGTTGACAGGGTGCCGGGAGAACAAGGAACTCTTCCCGTCTCTGGGGGGCAACTGTGATCCTGCCTGCATGTGGGCTGAGAATCAGACATCTCATGTTGTCCTGTCTCCCATCCCGTGTCCCCCCTCCCCCTGCCCCCTGCCTAGCAAGTGGGAGCCAGTGAACTACACATCTTGTGAAAAGATTGACTATGTTACTTAGTATGAGCTCTCCATATGCAAAGATAAGGACAACCATTTGGAAGAAAACGAGACAATGTGACAGATAGTGAAGATCTCTGGTTGTCTAGCTTTGAAATTTATGCTTTCTTATGTCCCGTTCTGTTCTGTTTTGTTGTGTTTCATTTTACTCCCTTTTAAAATAAAATTTAAAAAAATTTTTTTAAAAACATATTAAAAAGCAGACTAACAGGGCATGATAATGTCCACCTATAATCCCAGCACTTAAGAGGCTGAGGCAGGAGGGTCACTGCAATTCGAGGCCAATTTGGGCTACACAGTGAGATACTATTTCAAAAACAAAAACAAACAAATAAGGCTGAGTGGCGTAGAGTGCAATAAAAACACATAAGAGGAACCACTAGTGGTGTTGCATGCCCACAATCCCAGCTGTTCAGGAGGCTGAGGCAAAGGGTCACAAGTTCAAGGTCAGTTTGAGCAATTTAGTAAAAAGTGTTGGGGATGTAGCTAGTGAGAAAGCTCTCATGTAGCATGATGAAGCGCAGGGTCCAGTCCCATTACCACGCACACACATGCACATGCACACGGGATGATGATCAACAGGTAGGCAACCAGTGATGACTCCTAGAGGAGGTGACATTTTTAGACTGTGAAATGACAAACAATGCACTACTGGTGGAGACAGGAGCCGGGCAGCCCCAAGCGCCACGCTCCAATCCAGGCTCTGTCACTTAAGAGCTCTGCAGCTCCATCTCGGGCGGTTTCCTCCTCCTGCCAAGTGAAGGGTGGTTCCACGGACCTCTCGGGCTGTTGTGAGAATCATGCAGCTCCAGCAGCACACAGGAAGGGCTCGCTGGTATTCTGTTCCCTTTTGGGCTCACTGAGTCATTTCAGGACCCGTCACCCTGGGGCCACCGTCCAGCAAAGCTCACTCTCTGTCAAGGCGGCGCCTTGGTCAGCTATTCAAAAGCAGTGGAGCCACTTAAAGTCACTACAGGGTTTGTAAAGGAAATGAGCACTGAGGTTCAACTTCAGTAGTGGGAGTAGGAGCTACTGTAACAGAACAAATGGACTGTTTATCAGCTTTCTATCTGCCCCTAACAAAACCATGTGAAATGAGGCATTAAACCCCCGGTTTTTAAAAAAGATGACAAACACTAGCTAATTTACTGGAGTAGAACATATTGAGGCAGATGTTTAGTTTTGCATTAAATCTATATCTAGCATTTTCATTAAAGGAGCAAAATGTGGACTTTATTGATGCTTCAGTGCCCATTTCAGATTAATGCTTACCATTGAAAATTGTGCATGAAATCGCAAATGTATCTGCAAACACATCAGAAGGGGCAGGCCGGGTGCTGTGTGCTTGTTCATAGTCAACCCTTTTGGAGGCTTATTTTGCTGTGCTTGCCTACGCTGTGCACTGTTAATATCTCTGATTGCTTAGTTAAATGCCCTTTTAGATAGAGTGAGAAAAGATATGGAAGAAATGGGGTGACATAGCACTTCTGTGTAATGAACAATTAAGCCATGATATACTTCTTGATTTGTAGTTAATATTCCCAGGATAATTAGGTTAGTATCCTTCTAAAAACAACTGTTAGTTTCCATAACCATCATTCATGGTCACAACTTAGCTGAAGTAGCTAAGGAAAAAAAAAGAATTAAAGATCTTAGAGTAAAAATAATCACTTAAAAAATAGAACCTAAATTTACCATCATCAAAACGAATAAGATGAAACTTTTCCCCACTATGAGATAAGAACTTTATTTTTATAACACTGAACTTTTATCTTAACTAGTTATATGTGTATACACACACACATGTTGTTTCAGCTTCTCACACTAGTGAGACAATATGATGTTTACAAATGCATGCCTGATTTATTTCACTCATGAGTATGGTCTCAAGTTGCATCCCTTTACCTATAAAAGTCTTGAGTTTGTCTTTTATGGCCGAGTAGTAAACCACTGTATAAAAGTATATCTTTTTTATCCATCTCAGTCGATGGACATTTAGATAGTTTTCAAGATCTAGCTACTATAAATTGTGCTGCTATAAACATGGGTACACATATATCACTGTGATATGATGCTTTTAATTCTTTGGGGAAGACAAACACAAAAGGAATAGGTGGGTTGAATGGGACCTGTAGTCCTAGTTTTTTGAGGAATCTCCACACTGATTTCCACAATGGTTGCACCAGTCTGCACTCCACCAACAGTGAAGGGTTCCTTTCCTCTGCCAGCCCCTCCAGCATTTGTTGTTGCTTGATTTCTTGATAGTAGCCATTCTTTCTGGGGTGAAGTGGAATCTCAGTGTTGTTTTAATTTGCATTTCTCGAATGACCAGTGATGTTGAACATTTTTTCACATATTTACTTGCTATCCATATTTGCTCATCTGAGCAGTGTGTATTCATCTCAGGTGCCCATTTTTGAATTATTTAAATCTGGGAGGACTGATTTTTTTAGTTCTTTGTATGTTCTCGATAGTAATCCTTTGTCTGCGGAACAGCTGCAAACATTTTCTCCCATGTTATAGGTTGTCTTTTTACTCTGTTAGTTGTTTCTCTTGCTGTGCAAAAGCTTTTTAAATAGGGTGAGATCCCAGTTGTTGACTCTTTGTGATAGTTCCTGTACAATCAGGGTTTTGTTCATAAAGTCTTTGCCTGCACCAATATCTTTAAGAGTTTTACCTACTCTATCTTCTAGCATATTTAATGTTTCTGTTTTAATATTAAGATTTTTTATCCATACCAATTTTAGCTTAGTGTGTGGTGAAAGATATGGGTCCAGTTTTAATCCGCTATAACATTCAATCTTGACTCAGATTGTTTATATATGGATATCCAAAATGGTTGGGGAGAAATTCTTTTGTATACCTCTCTACTCAGAGTAGTAAAAATTAAGCAATATACAAAGAAAAGATTGATACAGTTTGAAAGGGAATTCTGGAGTCAGACTCTTCGAGTTTGAATCCCAGTTCTGGTTCTTGCTAGTGGTTAGTGATCAGCCAATCCACATATATTTGGAATGAAGGAAAGTTCTTCAAAGACAGGAGGTGGTGCACCAAGAAGAAAAATGGAAGGGATGTAAGAGCCATAAATGAGATGTTCAGGGCACTTCAAGGGACAATAATGGAATAGAGGAACAGACAGCAGCACCAAGGGCACACTCTTAGCTCCTCAGGACAGACCAAGGCCCAGAGGTTACAGACTTTTAGTAAGAGGCTAGGGACTCCTTTCAAAATACAGCAAGGGCCTGTAAAACAGGTTTGCACTTAGTCCTGCTATATAAGAGAGATTCACATTCACGGTTTGCTCCACCTGCTGCGGGTTTGGTGACCACTTAGCCATCAGAGCGAGGTATATAAACATGGTGGCCAGGAGAAGGAAAGTGGAGCCAATGGAATGGTCCAGAGACTTCCAGACATTGTATTTTATCTTTCTTCCTTCTTTCCTTCCTTTCTTTCATTTTTTTTTTTTTAATTTTGCAACACAGAGGATCAAACCCAGAACCTCATTCATGCTAAGTAAGCACTGTATTACTGAAGTACAACCCCGACTCCTAGACATTTTACTTTAACTTTGTATTTCACCTTACTGCTTTGTTCATTCAACCATCCTCTCTGAAGTCACACCATACAAGATGAAGCACTGACTACTCATCCAAGTCATTCCCAACTGCCTCGGAAAGCCGCAGTCCTCAGGCTGGCCTTTTGTTCCCGGGACTGCTCCCTGAGAATTCATCTAGTACTATTTTCAGAGATCCTTGCTCTCCATTTTGGTCCCAGAGAATAGCAGATCACATAGGCCTTTATTCCTAAAGCTGTGCACACAAAACATGAATTCTAAAAGAAATAGTGGGTGCTGCATAAGCAAAGGATTCTAAGACTAAACAGCTTTAAATGCATTTTGGTAAACTAAGTTAAATGTAGTTCTCTATTCTACGGGCTTCACAGAGCATTTAAGATGTTAACATAGCATGTAAATATCCAAAAGAAAATAAGATATGCCAAATTTCTCAAGTTTATTTACTCCCAGTCCTTTTCCTACATTCCACACTGAAGGTAGCCTTGTTTTCGATGCTGTTTTAAGAGACAGGGTCTTATTAACATCTCCTCCAGTAGCCTCAAATTCCTGGGCTCCAGCAGTCTTCCCGCTTTGCTCCAAAAAGCCTGGTACTACAGGTATGCACTACCACGCCTGGCTTAGACTTGTATATTTGTGACGGTTACCCCGGAAACTATTTTTCTAGGCTTTGAAAGCAGGAGGTTCCATTTAGGATGTAGAAAGCAACAAGGGAATGTTGTTCCCACACTGACAAGGAAAACATAGATAACCTATAGATCCATACTATTTTTTTAACCCACCAGAAAATTAAACTGCAGAACAATGAAGGGAATTGAATTCCACTGGATGGCAAGCCCTTCTGAAGAGAGACAGGGTCTATCGACTCTTTCTTTCTGCAAAAAGTAGGAAGAACAGGTAATCACCATAAAACTAGGTAAGAAGAAAATAGATCCCTACAGGCTGAGCATAAACTAATGTGGCAGTTTAGAATCCCACGGTGCTCAGGGCCCAACAAGAATCTCCACCTGCCTGTCCCTTCCATCTGCCCTTACTTGTGCTCATGAGAAAGACTGGAAGTGTGATAGACGCGTGAGAGACCCTTCCCCCTTGATGATGCAGCCCTGCAGCACCGCCTGAGTTTGGGGCTGGGGCAGGAACACCTCAGGAAGCCCATGCATGCTCCAGGCCTGTATAAGAACACAGTGTTGCTCACCTGTTCCGGGCAAGGGGCAAGGGGCAAGGGGCAAGGGGCAAGAGGCAACCTCGATTCAACCGCAACGTGAACCAGTGGTCTGCGCTCACTGGCTGAGGATCAGGAGCCCTTCTTGGGCTGAAGGTCCCCCATCCATACAGAACAGTTCAGTTGAGATGGGAGAAAGGGCAGGACGTCCACCTGTACTCTGGGTCCAGAATGCAGCAGGAGACAGAGGTCAGAGGTCACCAGCCACTGGGGGAAAGTTTGAAATGTTGTACTCCCCCCACCCCATACACACCACAAACTTTGCCATGTCAGGAAGGGGTCAGACCCATGGAGAGGTGGCTGGGGTCATTGGCTGGGGGGCTGGGAAGAAATATGGTGACAAGGGTGGGCACTGAAGTCAGAAGATCTGGCCTGGGATCAGGATCCAAGTTTTAGTTTCCACCATAAATTAAGGAGAAGAGTAAAAAATACTTCTCTGGAGGATTATTGGGAAAATTAGAGTCATTAAACACTTGGCACAGTGCATGACCCACAGAAAGCTATCGGTAAATGGAAATCGCTGCTTCAGTTCCAGCCGTTGTTAGAAACTGACCAAGAACAGCTGCAAGAGATACTTTCTCACTTGTGGAAATTGTTGTTTTTACCTGACAAACACTCCATTTCTTTTCTTCTGTTAACATCTCCCTCGTTTTCTTCTAGGAAGCCACTTACTCACTAGCAACCCACATGACTCTTCTGGGGCTGACAGTCCTCCATGTCCATCTTTAGGACTGGGGTCATGGCTAGTGCCTGGCCAACCACCGTGTTCCATCGTATTCCGTCTCAACTACAGTGTTCAAGGCCAGCCTGGTCTCCACAGTGAGTTCAACACTGGCCTTGACTATATAAAAAGACTCTGCCTCAAAAAACAAAAAATATGGCACATGCTTGTAATCCCAGCACTTGGGAGTTTGAGGCAGGAGGGTCACTATGAGTTCAAGGCCAGCCTGAACTGCATAGTGAAATCCTGTCTCAAAAAAAAAGTAAAATAAAACCAGAAGACAAAGAAAAGATAAGCCATAGATCAAGTGAAAATATTTGCAAATCATCATGTGTCTAACAAAAAAATTAAAAATAAATTTATACCTGGACAATATAAAAGAATTTTTTTTGTTGTTACTGGGGATCAAACTCACAACCTTGCATTTGTCAGGCAGGCACTTAGGCCACTGAGCTAAATCCCTGGCCCTAAAGAGAATTTTTAAAAACTCAAAAACAAGAAAACAACCCTTACTTCAAACAGGCAAAATATCTGAAGATGAACTTCACCAAAGATCCACAAATGGCAAATAAGCCTGGTGGGACCTCAGTTCGTGAGCTTCATTCTTTCCATGATTCTGCATACAAACCAAACTGGATGAGAACCAAACCAAATTCAGTGGTTAGGTTCAATGTTGGCCTTATGGAGAAATTCGATTCAGTTCTTATCCAGTTCAGTTTGGGGTCGGAATCAGAGAAAATGAAGTTCGTGAACTGAGGCACCACTTGTGCACAGAAAGATGCTCCACATTATTGAAAGGGAGCCCCAAACCACATGACACACCGCTAGTCCACTGCTGGAATGACTTCAGAATTAAAATTTAAAACCAGACAGTAACAAGTGATTGTGAAGACTGGGAAGAATCAGAAAACTCTCAGATACAGCTGGCAAGAATGTAGCGCAGTATAGCTACTGTAGAGTTGAGAAATGGCTCCCCATGCCTGTAACCCCAAAACCCTGGGAGACTGAGACAGGAGGATGCAGTTGGAGTTCTGCCTGGGAAGCTTAATGAAACTTTGTCTCAAAATCAAAAGCAAAAATAACTGAAGCCTAGCTCAGGGTGAAGGCCCTGGTTTCCTCCCCAGTACCGTACAATAAATAAACAGATAAATGAAATGAAATAAAATAAAAAGCACCACTAAGGGCCGAGCATATAGCTCAGCAGCACAAGCACCTGCCTGGCCCTTGGAGTTGGATTCCTGGTACAAAAAACAAAAAGCAAAACCACCACTAAAATTCATGTCCGCTTGTCCACCCCAAACTTCGGAATGTGACCTTATTGGAAATAGGGCTTGTAGTTACATTAGGATGACATCGTACTGGAATAAGTTGGGTCCTAAGCCCAATACTTGGTGTCCCTGAAGGAAGAGGGCATGGTGAGACAGGGGAGAGAAGGTCATGAGAAAATTGAGAGGAGGTTTGGAACAGTGCGGCTGCAAGCCAAGGAAATCCAGGGATCTGCAGGAGCAAGCAGAAGCTTAAAGGAGGCACAAAAGATGTCTTCCCTGGAGCTCTGAGAGAGAATATGGCCTTCCAGCACCTTGAAGGCAGACTTCCACCCTACAGAACAGTGAGGTAATGAATTTGTGCTGTTTTAAACTACCATGTTTGGTCAGGCGTGATGGCACACACCTTTAATTCCAGCACTCAGGAGGCTGAAGGAAGAGGATCACCTCAAATTCAAGCCCAGCCTGAATTACATAGCAAGACCCTGTCTTTAAAAAATAAATAAATAAGTAAGTTACCAGGTTTGTGGTAATTTATGTCAGCTCTAGGAATCTGAAAAATTTGGCAGTTTCTTATTTAATTAAATTTACATTTATCATATAACTCAGGAATCCTATTCCTACATATTTTTCCAAAGCAAATGAAAGTTTTACCCCACAAAACCCTTTACATGAAGCAGGTGTGGTGGCTTTTGCCTATAATCCTAACACTCCAGGAAGATGAGGAAGACTGCAAGTTTAAGTCCAGCCTGGGCAATTTATTGACTTATCAAGATACTGTTTGAAAATAAAACATAAAGAAAAGGACTGCGGATGTAGCTCTGTGCAAAGCCCTGAGGTCACCCCCTACCCCAGGACCAAAACCCAAACAAAAAACTTCACATGAACTGATTTTCACAGTTTCACATTTTTTTTGTCTTGTTTTGTTTTTGTACCAGGGATCAGACTCACAACCTTGTGCTTGCCAGGCAGGTACTTTGCCACTGAACTATAGCCCCGTCTTAACAGCTTTCTTTGTAATCACCCAAAACTGGAAACAATCCAAAGAGCTTTCAGGTAGAAAATGGACGAAACGAACTGTAGTGTGCTCATATTATGACATGTACCTAGGAATGAAAAAATGACGCTGAGAACCATAAGAACACAGATGAATCTCCAATGAAATGCACTATGCTAAGTGAAAAAAACACACGCCAAGATTTTCACACTTCATGGTTCTATTTATGTGACATTCTGAAAAAGGCAAAACTATAGGGAGATGGAATAAATGTGTGGTTACCAGGGATTGGGCTGCGAACACGTGCCGACCACAAAGGACGCCACGAGGAGGGGTTTTCTTGGAGCGCTCGAATCGTTCTAGGTCCAAAGTGTGGTGATGGTTACACACCGCACTTGTCAAAGCTCACAGATCTGTACAGCAAAGAACGAATTTTGCTGCATGAAAATCACAAATAAATAAATAGAAACCACATTACATCTATAGAAATAGCTTACTGATACGACATGAAAATTGTGTTGTTGCTTTTAATGTCATGCATAGTTACAGTTGCAAAATCTTTGGTGTATATAGCTTTCATCCATCTAAGGAGAAGGAGACTTTCTCAACAATGTAGTTCCAAACACATCACCGAGTCTCTCCCACACTCAGTAGTTTCCCACCTGGTGAGATGGACGATGCAGAGGGTCTCACAGGAACCACTTTTGAGTTGTTGTGCTAATAAATCAGATTTGTGTAATTTTCTCAAAATAGATAATAACCTCAAAACATCCATCTGAAGAAATAAGATCACCAAAAGAGGAAGGCAGAGGAGGATGCAAAACTATCTGAGCAGTCACAGCCTCACAAACATGAAGTCTGAACTGTGAAAAGAAAAATGGGTTCCAGTGTATTTATCAGCCAGTGAGTTACCAATTAAGAAATGTTCACTAGTCCAAACAGATTTTTAACCTTTTTATTTACCTAACCTTTGTAAACCTAACGTAAATAACATTAGTAAGCCTCAGTACTCCTTTCTTTTGACAGACAGTATTCATAATTATTTAAATGTTTTTTAACATTTTTGGATAATCTTGGCTTTAATTCTAGATTTATGACCACATCTTCAACATTGGACTAATTACTTAAAAGTTTCAAATGCATTATAGAATTATATAATTGAGAACAAAATTGCATGACCTTGTTATAGAATTCATCACAGAAATTATTCATATAATTTATCACACAAATTATGTGACAGAATGTAAACTAAGATTTATGGTAGAGTTTAAGCCCCTAGCCAAAATAGTCTGGTAAAAGAACAAGACTGGAGATGCAGTTCAGGGGTAGATGCTTGCACAGTATGCACAAAGCACAGGACTCAACCCCAATACAGCAAAACAGAGAAGATACAGAGAAAAAAGAACAAAGGTGAAAGACCCACACTTCCCAATTTCAAAATTTATACAGATGCCAGGCGTGGTACTGCAGGCCTGTAATCCCAGCCCTCGGGAGGCTAAGGCAGGAAGATTGCTGTGAGTTAGAGGCCATCCTGGACTCTACAGAGAGACTCTATCTAAAAAGCAAAAAAACAAAACAAAACAAAAAAAATCACACCTTACTGCAGAACTACAGGAACCAAGACAGTATGGTACTATAAGAATAGACATTTGGACCAATGAACTAGCATTGAAAGTCTAGAAATAAACCATACACTTATGACCAGTTGATCTTCAACAAGGGTGTCAGGCCTCTTCAATGGGGAAAGAATGATCTTTGTAGTGATACTGGAACAACTAGGTATCTGAGTGTAAAAACATGAAGTTGGATCCCTACCTCATGTCATACCCAAAAATTAACTCAAAAACAGATCAATAACCAAGTAAAAGAGATAAAATCATAAAACTCTTGGAACAAATCATAGAAGTAATTCTTTGATCTTAAATTTGGCAGTGAATTCTTAGATATGACACCAAAAGCATGAACAACAAAAGAAAAATAAATTGATCTTTATCAAAACTAAAAACTTGTCCATCAAAGAACATTATTTAAAAAGTGAAAAGGCAACTTACAAAGTGGGAGACCATCTTTGCAAATTACCCACCTAATAAGGGCATAGTATCCAGAATATATAGAGAACTTTTACAACTTAATGAAAGACAACTCAACTTTTAAATTGGCAAAGGATTTGAGTAGACATTGCTTCAGGGAAGATACACAAACTCCAAACAAGCACACTGAAAAAAAAAAAGCAACTAAGCACACTGAAGATGCTGAACATTTTAGTCATTAGGGAAATGCAGATTAAAACCATAATGAGATATCACTTATGTAGCCACTGCCATGAGTGTTAAAGACATGGAAAATAATCATGGGTGAAGATGGAGAAATTGAAATCCTTGCACTTTATTTTGGGGAATGTAAAATAGTGCCCCTACAATGGAAAACAGTTTGGCAGTTGCTCAAAAAGTTAAATATGGAATTACCACATGACCTAGCATTTCCACTCCCCAGTATATACCCAAAATATCTGAAAACAGATACTCAAGTAAATATTTACTTATGCATGTTCATAGCAATACTATTCACAATAGTTAAAAGGTAGAAACAAACAAAATGCCCATCAAATGAGGAATGGATAAACAAACTTTAATTATATTCATACAGTGGAATATTATCTAGCCATAAAAAGAATGAAGCACTGATATATGCTACAACTTGGACAAACCTTGAAATATTATGCTAATGTACTAAAAAATAAGCACAAAAATCACGTATTAGAGTATTCCATTTATGTGAACAATCAAGTATAAATAAATCCAGAGAGACAGAAAGCAGGTTGGTAGTTGCCAGGGTCTGACAGAGCACAGAATAGAAAGTGACTGTGTACTGGGTTTTATTTTGGAACAATGAAAATGTTTTCAAATTAGATAAAGGTGATGGTTCACACAACATTGTGAATCTGCTAAACATCACTGAATTGTTCACTTAAAAGTGTTTCATCTTGTCATATAAATTTTACCTTAACAAATTTTTTAAACTGAATGAGTATGAATCATGATGACACTAATAAAGATTTTGCAGAAGTATAAGGCTTCAGTAAGTGTTAGTTATTTTTTCCCCAGCCTTTAGCCTTTTTTCTTTTCTTTCTTTTTTTTCAGAAAGCATCTCACTGAATTGCCCAGACTGGACTTGAAGGTGTGATCCTCCTGCCTCAGTCTCCCAGAGTGCTGGGATTACAGCCATGTGCCATTATACCTAGCTGTGTATTTTTAATCTAAGGGTTTTTTTTTCTAATACAACACTGAGGTAGCTCAATTTAAAATGTGAATGAACTAGAGGGCAAGACCTGCACCCACATGTTAGAAGATTCAGTCAGTGACACACACACACAGCTTCCCAAATTCTATGCCTATCAATTTTGGTGCTTTGTATATTGCCAGTCCTTTTATCCATAGTACAAGAGTCATTAACAGGATAATGTGATGCCATGCTAGTTGTTAGCCATTTTAAAAGCCAGCCCAACCTGGAGAAGAAGGAGAAAGTCAATTGTAGATAAGAAGAAACAGAATCATCCTTTTGATGCAGAAAGTAAATTCTAGTCCTAGAGCAATCACAGATGTAGCACAAGCTATGCAAAACAATATTAAGATCATTGTAATTTGTCCAGAAATCAATGTGTTTTTGGACATCTAAGATAGAAGACTAAGAAGAAATGAGTATTAAACAAACAGGACACATGGTTGCATATTTGAGGAGAAAAATTGGAATTGCTCACCTGATACTGTAGAGCAAAACAAACTGCAAGTAACTTAGGCATTAAATGAAAAATGTAAAAGAAGAAGAAAAAAGAAAAAATCTTGGAGGAAGGATTTTTATAGTGCCATGTTCACTTGCTCTCTAAATGATGCATATTTGTCTAACTTTAGCAACATTAAAGAAGTCAGAGGATGTTGTTACAGTTGACTACACCTCCTAGCAGGTTTTCCACATTAAATGCATAAGCACATTTATTTTTTATTTTTTATTTATTTTGGTACCAGGAATTAAACTTAGGACCTTGCACTTGCCAGGCAGGTGCTTGTGCAGCTGAGCTATATCCTCAGCCCTTAAGCCCTCATTTTTAATAATTGTGAAACAATCTGTAGTAATTGGAAAGCAAAAATTTCATATTCTCCAACCAAAAGGGTTCAAATAAATGCATGAGAGGCAAAAGACATAAAAGCCAAGATGTTAAAGAAGAAAAAGAAATAACAAGTTGTATGTAAAATAATTCAACTTTCATTATAATAAAAGACATGAACTATAAAACAAATATGTCATTCTTTACTATTCAATCAGAAAAATCGAATTTCCCAATAGCAAAGAGATGCTGAAGTGAGCCTAGTGTTACACTGAGATAATAGAATAGAACTTTCCCAGGAAATAATTTCAGTGGTTTCAAATGTTAATCCCTTTGTTCAATGAATTGTTTTCTGTTAATGTACTCTAGAAGGAATTGGACTGAAATGAAAGCAATTATGCTCACTGCAGAAAAATGCTATAAACACAAGTCAGTGCTGCCGCTGGGGGTGTAGCTCAGTGGTAGTGGGGTCACCCAGCAGAGGCAAAGACCTGGGCTCAATCCCCACACCACAAAATAGATAAATAAATACATACATATATCTAACAACCCAACAAAAGAATAAGAATTTATGATCTCACTATGTAAGAGTATATCAGGCAATCATTAACATGTTTATAAAACAAAATATTTATATTTATATAAAGTATTAAATATTTAAAAAGGAACAAAATTACAGGTGTAGTATAAATTACGATACATACGATACAATATACGATAGTATATTGGTAATATCTATTTAGATTAAAAAATGCATGTTCTGTACTTCAATTCTACTTCTAGGAATTGGTTCTAAATGCGTCACAGCAGAAATGACAGATATACAAAATATTTTTTTCAAAATGTTTTTTAATTCTTTATTTGTTGGGGTTTTTGGGACAGAGTCTCGCTACATAGTTTAGGCTCACCCTGACTTTACTATGTAGTCTAGGCTGGTCTCGAACTCACAGCAATCCTCGTGCCTCGGCCTCCTAAGTGCTGCAGTTACCGGCTTTTGCCACCATGCCCAATTTACAAGATGTTTATTGTAGCATTGCTTTGCACAAGGCTGCACTCAACTAAAATGTACGTTGAATTACAGAAATTCAGACATAAAAATAAAGTAAAACTCAGCCATTCCCCCCCAAAAGAGAAACTGAGACGGAGAAAGAAAAGTTCTAATTATACTGATAGGTAAAAGTTTTAAGATCTATAGTTCAATGAAAAAAGTCAGGTGCAGAAATGAATGGGAAGATTTGCCCTGAGGAGAAGGAGCTAACCATAAACACGCTGGTGAACCTGTATGTAGAGACCACTGTTGGAGGAACACGGCCAAGGAGAGCAACAAGAAATAACCTCCCATGGGGAATCTGATGGCCAGGGGACAGCGACACTTTGTTTTTACTGTATTGCCTTTCCTATTGTTTATGCTTCCATTATTATATACCAATTACATTAATTAATTACCCATTCAAAAATAATCTGAAGATTAAAATGTCAAAATTCAAAAGTACTATATGTATAAACACATGGGAAAAACAACTAAAAGAAATGTCCGAACACATCCAGAAAGTTTAATACCTAAGTGTTAGAATTATAGATGTTTGTTACTTTTTTCTACATATTTTTCTTTATTTTTCAAATATTCTACATTAAAAAAAAAACAAATATTCTACACTGAGATGTATGGCTCTCATAACACAAAAAAATTTTTTTTAATTTCTATTTATTTATTTTTTCAGACAAGGTCTTGCTATGTAGTTTAGGCTGGCTTTGAACTCACTATGTAACCCAGAACGGCATGAAAATACATTTACCTTTGCATAGTACTTCACTTTTCGGAAAGTTTTCTTTACATTTTACACAGTGATGTCATTTCTTGTTTTGTTTTGTTTTGTTTTGTTTTGAGACATGGTCTTGCCAAGTAGTCTAGGCTGGCCTTGAATTCACTATGTAGCTCAGGCTGGCCTTGAACTCATTGTGATCCTCCTGCCTCAGCCTCCCACACACAGGAACTACAGGCATGCATCACCATGCCCCAACTACAAAAAAAAATTTTTAAAGAAAATTAAGAAGTTAAAATTATTTTAGATAGGTGGATAGAGTTGGATCAACAAATAAAACGCATACTAAAAAAAATGTTGCTCTAACCCAATCCCTTAATTTTAGGAGAAGGAAACAGAGACAATAGGTGACATATCCAAAGTCACAACACTGCTTAACAGCAAATCCAGGAAAAAAGTCCAGACCACTTTTCCATAGCAGCTTTGTGATTATAAACTGCAAAACCACCAAAAAATAAAAGTAGAATGGAATACGAAATAAATTCCTAAATTAACATACTATAACTACAGAGACTCATGTCCAGAGTCTAAATAATTTTTAGATTCTTTTTCTATTCATCTAACTCCTTAATTTTTTATCATGAATAAGAATGGATAATAACATGGATAAATTAATTGAAGAAGTTATCTTAAGAAGACATAAATAGCCAGACAGATCTTACCTGAGTGGGAAAAAAATAAGCAGCAGCTAAGTAACTGATATTCCAGCCCTCTTAATACATGAAAGTTTGTATTAATTTGTTTATTGACAGGCAGATGTATGTCTTCTTGCTTTCTTTCTGAGTACCTAGCAGTCTCAGAATAACAAATAGATCATGTCTTTTGAAAAATGGTGGGGTTAGGGACATAGCTCAGCAACACAGTGCCTGCCTGGCAAGCGTGAGGTCCTGAGTTTGACTCCTAACATCAAAAAGAAAAGAAAAATGGTTAGAAAATGTGAGCATCATTATTTGCAAATTTTACGATATGGTTTTTAATAGGTAGATATAATATTTAAAGAAGTACAAGGGGGCTAAAGCTGCAGTTCAGTGGTAAAGCACTTGCCTAGCACGCTGAAAGCCCTGGTTTAGCCTCAACACTGGAAAAAAACGTAGCCTAAAATTACACAATGGACTACTATATAGTAGTAAGGGTGAACAAAGAACAACATATGATAACGTCAACAAATTTTACTAACAAAAAACTAACAAAATGGGAAACAAAAGAGAAAATATTGTGTGATTTTATTTTTATAATGTTCAAAATTCAGCAAATGAATCTACGCCATTTGGAATCAGGACAGTGTTGTCACTGGGTTGGGGCGAGGGTGAGTTAAGGGGATAATAAGAGCACCTCCAGGGACCTGGTAGTTCCTTTATGACATGGATTTCTACTCGTGGCATATTCATTTTGTAACCTCTACACCATAATTCGTATATATTTGGTATGTTATACCTTAGTAAAGTTTCCTTAAGAATAAAAGTCAGGCCAGGGATTTAGTTCAGTGTTGTAGCACTTGCCTGGTAAGTGTGAGGCCACGAGTTCAATCCTCAGTACCAAAACAAAAAAAAAAGGCTAAAATGAACAGAATAAAAGTCAAATTAACAAGGTCACATTTTTGAAACAATTTCAAGCCAGATGTGGTAGTGCACGCGCCTTAATCCCAGCATTCAGGAGGTTCAAGCAGGATTGCTGCGGTTCAAGGCCAGCCCAAGCTGCTTAGCAGGACCCTGTCACAAAACATGATTTTGCTGTTTAAGATGTATATTTGATAAATGTAGTATTTTAAGAAAACTTTCTGAACGCAAAGTATTATGCAAATATAAATGTATTCCAGAGCACCATGTTCAGACAGGATGGGTAATATTAAATAATACAGGTACCAGGAATTGCATGCTTACATTCCCTGGTCACCATTAGCATTTGTGTATTTCTTAATGCCTGAAATAACATCTAAACAAGGGGCAGCTGCTTCTGGCAAAATGTTATTTAGGTGGTTTTAAAGACCTTAATGAGATCAGGTAATTGCTTGGTGAAGCTAAAAACTTCACTTTCAATTAACTGATCAACAGCACCGTATATCACCATAACCACCTCACTCCCTTCCACCTACATACCATCAAGTCACTATATGGAAGGCAGGTGTCTAAGAAACCACTTCCTCTGGATGCCTCGACCTGTACTCAGGGGATATTTTTTTAAAACATTTATTGAATCAGTCTGGTCTAATTTACAATTAATGGAAAGTTCATCATAATGCAGATTCCATAAGCAACTAAGGAAAGTGAACACTTTGAACTAGCATGTGATGCAAACACACTTCCCAATCCATGAAATTCCTTCAGAAATCACTTTTAAAGGGCTTGGGTTTCTGGCTTTCATTTGCTAAAAGGATGATTGTGATAAAAACAATAATAACAGGCTACCCCAAATGCTGTCATTTTCTGGTATATTTTAAGTAAAACTCTTGACCAAAAATGAGAAGTGTGAATTGGACACTGAATGAAATTGCCAAGTCTGAAGGGAAAGATGGCCAATAAAAACCACAGAAGCACTTCCTCTTCAAATGTATGCCAGTAAGAGTGGGTGTGGGGGAGAACATCTTTCAGCGCTTGTTTAGGCTTAAACAGACGGAAACCTACCCTCTCCCCACCAGTGGCCCCTGTCTGGCTCAGACTCTCTCTAGCCCTTGAAACCACTGCTTCCTATGATTTCTACAGTCATCTCAAAAAGCCATGTTTCTGTGGAGCTAAGGAATAGGAAATGTTATGAGGGTGCAGGTCTTGAGGAAGGAAGAAAATCCTTCTTCTCTCTTTAGGGGAGTGTACACAGCTTTCGCTTTAATTCTGCAGTACAATATTTATTAAGTGCTCACTGCATGCCATGGTGCTAGATGCTGGCGACAACAGTAAACCACCACACTGGTATGGTCAAGAGTCCTTTGTGGAACACACATCAATGTGTCAGACAGAACAATTATATGAAGCAGTTTATACGTTGAGAAGGACAAATAACAAGGACCAGAAGCAGACTTTTTAACATTTTGAAAGTTTTAAAGTGTATCTTATTATGCTCCTTGCCCTCAGAAAATCAGGGAAATAGTTCAGCTATTAGCTCAGCTTCCAAGTATAGTAGAATGATGTGATTCATTCACAACAGTTGTCTACCCTGTATATTCTATTGTAATCCCATCCATATTTAATGCTATACTTGAATTAAGGAAAAAGATTAGATAAGATGAACAAAAATCCCTCAATTCTCTTCTCATAGTTAGAATAATACCTGATCTGATACCTTTTCAGGAGTGCAACAGATTAAAAGAGGAAGTACCCATTACAACACTGACTGAGTACAGTAATTGAGGTCTTGGTTTTAACTTCTTGGTGACAGTTGTCTTATCTAGAAAATGGGGCTGATAAAGGGATCTACCTTGAAGAGTTGTTTTAAGTATTAAATAAAGCATGTAAAGAATTTATACAGCCAGGCCCTGTGGCACATGTCTGTAATCCCAACACTCTGGAAGGCTGAGGCAGGAAGATTGCAAATTCAAGCCCAGCCCAGGCAATTTAGCAACTTGATAAGACCCTCTCTCAAAATTTTTAAAAAATTGTAAAAGACCGGGGAGTATAGCTTAGTGTAAAGGCCCTGGGTTCAATTCCCAGTACAAACAACCAAAAAATAACAACAGAAATCCACTATATATAATATATATATATATATATATATATATGTTAATTTGTTTCTCAGTTTCCTAGAACGTATTTTGTATCAGGCTGGAAATATACAGCAGTGAACAAAGCAGACAAAAATCCCTACTTTCAGAGCATTAACACAACAGGGAGGAGAGATATATATAATAATGAATTAGTAAAAATATTATATTCAAGTGTAATAAATGAATAGAGAAAAAGTGAATTATGGGAAGGGATGAGGAATAGGTATTAGTAATTGTAAACAAGATGGCTAGGGAAGGCCAAGCTTGATGGAGGTGAGGGAGAGAGTTATGAGGTTACTCAAGGAAAGAGAGTTCCTGATAGAGGAAATTGCCAAACACAAAAGCAAACTGTGGCAATGATACCTACATGGCCAGAGGGGCAAAATGCAGGTCCAAAATCCTTTACTGAGACTTACTTAGACCATCTAAAACCTTTTGAGAATTCCATGCCCCTTTCTACTTCAGGCACACGTACATGGTTAGCCCTCTTCTGGAATAGCATTCTATTTCCTCTTTTCTGCATGAGGAGCTCTTAGCAGATTCTGCCTCAGCACCCTACACGCCTGCCTCTTCTTGCAATCTTTCCACAGCTCCTTTACACCTGTAGTGCTAGCAAGTGTCTAGGCCCTCGAACATCAGTACAGTCACAATGTCATTATCATCAGTTTTCTTGGTCCTCCAAACATGAAAGGACTGTTCCTAGAGGGACGGCAACAATACATCAGGAATGCAGTCACGTTTCCTGCAAACAGAATTTTCACTTCAGCTGAAACCTGCACATTTCTGCATAAAGAAAATGAACAGTGATTAGTTGTTTTGTATTCTTATGAGAAAATCAACTAAATGAGACTAAAGAATTTAGGGGGTGATATGAATAAAAAGAAGAAAAGTGAAGAGAAGAGGATGGTTGGAAGGGCATAATGAAACCATAAAAGAAAAATATAAACAAGGAGCTGGGGATTTAGCTCAGCGGCATAAGCGCCTGCCTTGCAAGTGTGCTGTTGTGAGTTCAATCCTTGGTACTAAGAAAGAAAGAAAGAAAGAAAGAAAGAAAGAAAGAAAGAAAGAAAGAAAGAAAGAAAGAAAGAAAGAAAGAAAGAAAGAAAGAAAGAAAGTTAGTTGAAACAAACTCAGCAGACATCTCTCTTCCTACAAGTATTTGTGAACATGCAGAGGAACCCTTTACCACTGACTCTTTCCTATACTTCATTTGAGATGTGTTTTCAGGGAGTAATGAGATTTTTTAATTTGTAAGATTTTTCATGGAGGGAGGAGAGCAAAAGGGACATAAAAACATTAAGATGTGCATTATGTGCATGTAACAATAACCCATAATGAGTGTGATTATTATATGCTAATAAAGATGTACCAATAAAAATTAAAACAATAACTTTCAGTAATACCAACCTCCCTTCTCAGACTAAAAAGGCTCTAAAAAATGGTTAGAAAATATGCATTCAACAAAAAATTTTAAAGCAATAAGTGATCCCATTGGCTTTCTCACTTGAAACTGACAATAAAATTTTTTTCTTCTTCTTTTTTAAACCAGCTACACAGGAAAGTATTCACTTGCCTCAGAAACCTCATGGCGACCCTGAATCTCCAAAGTCAAGATCCTCCACGGGCAGGAAATGCCTTTGCCAGCTCCAAGGTCTCCTTCCAGCAGCCCTCTCCATTGTCTAGATTTGTGTACAACCAACTTCTGAAGAGGTTTCCCGCCTGCAACTGTGAATCAAAGAGCTACCTCAAAAGAAGGTACTCACTGGTGCTTTCTAGCTTTGCTGGCTACATTTGGCACCAGTGGGTGCCAGGTATGACTGCCACTCCAAGAACTGAGGTTAATTCATGTAGATATCCTCACCCACCAAGGAAGGAGCAAGATGCCCAGCCTTAGCACCATCTCTGGTCTTATCCATCACTGACTGCATACATTCCATGGAGACAATGCTCCCTGGAGTCACATCTGAGAGGGTAGCTGCCCTTCTGTAGACCTTGAAGCTCATACTGTAGTAGGGGAGAGGAATCTGTGAAGTGTTTTTCATCAGAGCCTAACAACAATATCAAATAAACTTAATTTAAAAATATCGAAAAATGTATCAAGGGACAAAATTAGATTAGACACAGAGAATCCAGCTGCAATGTCATGAAATCCAGTGGGATGAAATGTTAACAGAATGTGTGATTATTTTGACCATAAGACACCAAACTCTTAACCACTGAGAAACATCCTGGGGGCTGGTTTTTCCATAGTGACTGTTAGTCACATAACTGTCACTTCTGATCAAAGATTTAAAGCATCATTATTAGATTTTAAAGAGAATTCAAAGGGTGAGTTTTTAAGTGGAATGGGAATTTTGATGCATTCTGTCCCCAGCAAAGTGCAGCCCCCATCAAGTCCAAAAATACAAATTTGCTCGAATCCCTGTTCTGCCCTCATTAACTAAGATGAATATTCACAGTAATAAAACCACAAGCACAAAGCTTGTCAGAAATGTTGAAAGAGAATAGGTACTTTCACTATCAGAGATGGTTTCCTCTTTTCCCACAAGATGTCTTATCAGCTTTCACCCTGAGAAAACCATAAAAAGTAAGAAAAAAAACTCTTATGCAATAGTTCTCTAAATAAAATACTACACAACAGTCTAGTCATCCCTAAAAGTAATGTTGTTTAAAGAGTCAAAGTACATCATCCAACAAAATCAATATCCTATTAAGTTAGCAAGGTTTCTGAATATCAAAGAGCAACAAACTGAATAACTTAAAGTATAAGTACACGACCTAGGGGATTAATCACACACTGTCATGGTGAAATTAGGGCAATTCTTCCAATCATTAACGTTTTGCTTACAAAAATGTGCTTTTCTGTTTGTCTTTCTGCTAAATGATAACCGTTTTCAAGTTGAATCTCCTGATAAAAAGAGTTAAAAAACAAGACAGGAGCTGTGCTGTAAAGGTCATACATGCCGCTTCAACATGAAATAGCCAAAAGACAAACAAATAAAAAAAATGCCTGGATTGTAGGAAGAATCTGTAAATATTCACTGGCAGTCTGCGATGAGACACTTTAGAAACGTTAATGCCAGCTTGTGTCCTGAGAATACTGTACCTCTTCCACTTAACATGCTCTCGATTCTTGAGGAGCTATTTAGTGCAGACCATGAGCAACTTAAAAAGAACTAGCCAGAAAACAGCCTGGTTTCAGGGAATTGTAGACTTCACACGACTTCACCCCTCAAGCTTTCAACTATCAAAAGCTGGTGTTTCTCTGCTTAATAGCATAATACAGTTACTCATAGGAATAAATATTAACTAGAGGTTATCTGCAGATGCAAAACACACATGCAGATTTTGGGATTACTTTAATTCTAGATCCACAAACCTTCCTTCCATTCTCCAAAAATCTGATACAGACAGTCCCATTTTCAGGTAAGACTGATTACGGCCTTTGAAACCTTGATAGAACTTGGAAGGGAGGGTCTGGAGCTTAGAGCCAGCAGCTGATGGGAAGAAAACTCCTACTTGATGGTTTCTTTGGGCTTCAACATTGAGAAACTATAGAACGGGGTTTGGGAGATGAAGAGCATGAACTGAGTGGGCAAATGGGAGGCAAGAGGGGTCTTGCAGATAAAGTAAATAATCTTTGTTCTTCAGATGAGAGCACTGAAGCCAAAAACTAAAATTCCAGTGCAAATCTTCAAGTTTTCAGGCCTACTCACATCTCTCTGCCTAAGAATTAGTACTTATAGTCTCAAAAGTCAAAACTGCCTGTAATTCCAGGGATTTTTTTTTTTTTAATATATGGCAGCAAGATGTGACAATCTGCTAAGCCTCATGGTCTCTTCATTGTCTTGGCCTGAGGGCCCACATCTGGGAAGCCTCACCCCTTGTCAGTTAGATCAGGGTAGAGTCATTCTGTCCCAAGCCCTCACCCAGTTCCACCACATCCAGAGAGTTCCATGGAGGCTAAGGCTAGATGGGTAGATTTCTGAACCTCTTCCTCACAGGTCTTTGCCACTGTTTTTCTGAATGCCAAAGAATCAGAAGGTTCGGCTAGGCGGGGAGCTGGCTGCAGGCTATCCACATCCAGGGCTGTCAGAAGCCTTAGCAGTCTCTGCCTCCGCATCTTCTCCTGAGTCCCACAATAACCCTTCTTGCACCCTGAACCCACCTCTCCTCAGCTACTAAACGCTACCGAGGAGGATACTCCCTGCTTCCCATAATCTCCCTCCTTGACCTTGGCAGCGCCACCTCCCAAGCCAAGGTGACTTGTCCCACTTGCTTCTTCCACACTAGATGCAGCTCAGAAAGTGTTCTGAGCGCGCTCCCGGCGTCCACACTCACGCAGAAACGCGAATTCCCGCTCCCACCCCAGACCTACAATTAGAGCGGTAGGCAAGGGGCAGGGACTTCAGCCCAGGGGATGGTTCTAAAGCTCGCTCGGCAGGAGAATCGTGCCTCAGCACTTGTCTACCTCTCGATTCACCCCAGGCCCCGGCCCCGGCCTAGCCGAGCAGACGGGCTCCGGAGACTCCGCGGATGACGCAGTGTTGACTCACATCGGTAGGACAGCGAGCAGCCCGGCCAGCCTTGCAGCCCAGGAAAATCGATGGGTTCAGAAAGACCCGCTGCCAACCGAGGTCACCTTTCCAGTTCGGGGAGTGGAAAGGGGGAAGGTAATCCAGCCCCTAGAAGACACACCCAGGACACCCTCCCCCCACCCAGCTCCCTGGCAAACACTCCAAACTCACGCTCTGGCGACCCTAGCCCAGCAAGTCCATCCCTTGTGCGCCACGACGCAGGGAGCCCCCCACCCCCAGAGCTCAGCGCCCCGAACTCCAGCCCCAGAGCAACCCCGAGGCCCTCTTAAGAAAATGTGCCTTTAGGGTTGTTTTGTTGTTTAACCCAGAGAATGAGATGTCTGACGGGGTCAGTCGTCCGAGGTCAGATTTATTTTACAATGAAGTCATTTTTAAAAATTCTGGCCGTTTTTTTTTTTACAGTGAACAATTCTATATACACATGTTATAGACATTGTTTAATATAAAACACAGTATCTACAATCTACTTACACTAAACTCGGAATTTCTAGTTGATCTGAGATTGTTAGTCACCAATGAGTTAGTTTTTCTGCCAGTAGGACAGTACTATCCTCTTAACACCTCTGTCAAACAGGTATTTATTAAGCGATAGTGCAAAACAAGCATTTATCAACTCTGCTCTGAAATCTCTGTGGATTTAAGGCAACCATTGAGAATATCACATAAAAGTAAAGACTGTTTCCTTTTAAAGTATTCCAACGTTGCCTGAAATGTGGACCCCTTTTCCAAGGCACTGGATTTGGGGGTGCTTTTTGCTTTGCCACTAAGCAGGATGTAAATACAGATAACAAAGTCATTCAAGAAGTGATTTGCGTTTTCCCCCTCAAACAGCGAGCAGCCCGGCCAGCCCTGCAGCCCAGGAAAGTTCAAAATTACTGTTTATAAATAGAAATAACAATTTACTTTTTTCCTAAAAAGGGGGGAGGGTGTGAACTGTTATCAAAACAACCTAAAATCAGTACATACACCATTTGTTAAGTTAAAATTAAGGCTTCAATGTAGGTCCCTAAATAGCCAGTGCACCAAATATTTTCAGGTTTCCAGAACACTAGAAAGTGGGTCTTCCTTTCTCATATAGTTTTCCAGCTCTTCTGTGAAGAATTTCTATAGCAAAATGTTATTTTCTGGTCCAGTTTTTTTAACCTGCCAGTGATAGTGACCATCATCCAGCGTTAAAATAGCTTTTATCGCCTTCGATGTCCACTTCCTGGTCAGAATCCTCTGAAATCTCTGAGTCAAGGTCTTCCTGGGAAGCAGGGGAGGGCGAACACTGTGAACTATCCAAAGAAGCACCTGTATTCTGTTCACTGGGCAAATCTTGCCTCTGGTCACAGGGATTGTCCAAACTTTCCAGTTCCTCCTTTTTATTGCTTTGAGGGTTCTCCTGGAGAAGGGGATAAAAATGGAGGGTAGGGTCATGAAACATGGAGAAGAGGTAATATCAAAATATCTTTTCATCCTGCATCATCTTTTTTTAGTTTACTGTTTCCAGTTATAATATTTTCATTCAGAAAATACATACTTGTGATATTTGACTTGAAAGAAATAGAAAAATATGAGTCACAAATATAAGTGTAAATGTGCTGTATCAATTGAACACTTGATCTTTTTATGCCTAGTATGCTCTTGGGGGGGAATGACACATAACCATGGAACATAGTAAAATTTTTCTTTTCAAATTCTTGTTCCTTGAATTTTCTAGTTAACGTGTATCAATTTCATCCAACAATTCAAAGAATTGCAAACCTCGGCATAAATGGATTAGTGCCATCCTAGACCCATGGTCTTAAGATACTTAAAAGTTTGAGGGGGAAAACTCAAATCACAACAGTTGCACAGTATCTTCACTCCTGAAATATTTAAATCTTGCCAATTAAGTCTAGACATTTTAAGAAGAATGTTAGGGGTTGGTCCTCTACAAGGCCCTGGATTCAATCCACAGCCACCCCCTCCAAAGTGGTGAATTAAGACAGTTGCCAAATTATTAGACTTAATTCTTTTTCATTAATTTGCTAGTGTAAATTTATAAACATATACACATAAGGATGTATCAAGTGGCAAAATCATGGCAAAGAAAAATGCAGAACTAGAAGAATGTTGCTGAGAAAGGAGAGAATTAAATAAAATTTAAATCTAGAGGAAATTCCTGAAAAATATTCTTATATTACATAGAAACCAGTAATTTAAAAGTCCCTGGAAAACTTGAATAAAGCCTTTGAATAAGAACTAGTCAGTGTTGTGCTTGTCTAAATCCTGCACTTGTCTAAAATGGGTATTAACATTACACAGAAGCATAACATGATATAGATTTTTAAAACAAAATAATACATTAAAGTTTTCAACTGTGTAATAAATGGACAAAGTCAGAGCCTAAAAGAAAATCTGCAAATATTTACCTGACGTTACAGTAATAAAAATGCAGGAATTTTATTTTCTGTTTCAAAATGGTCTTTCTTTGGGACACCATCTTGTTTTCAATGGAAAAGTAATGATCAATAAATTTAACAATCAAAATTTAGTTTCAAGATACTGTATTTATCATTACAATTGGAAAATTAACAATTCAGCAACTGCCAGATAACTTTGGCAACATATCCAGATTAGGGTATCAAAAACAAATCTTTAGCTTTAAGCCAACAGAACTTCTTTAAAAACCGAATAGACCTTTTCTTTTGATCACATATTGCATAACAAGGTCACTGGAAGAAAAACTGTTAGTAATTTTAAACTACTTTCCCAACAGGCTTGGATATTTTCTTACATGTTTTATATTCATTTTAAGAGCTGGCATTAGGTAGAAAACAATTTTTAAACTCTTTGATATTTAATTCTTCTTAAAGGCTGCACAAACAAGACTTAAAGGTGTTTGTGCCCTTTTATTTACCCTTGAATTCTGCCTGGTTTTATTATGGCTGTGTAAATAAAAGAAACAATTTTCTCCCAAAGATAACTGCTTGAGTCATTTACTGTCAATTACTTTATCTTTCCTGCGTTAATTAGATAAACAACATATGGGGTTTATAAAACAATTAGCTGGGAGTTTTACTAGCCAGTGTGTGAAAACCCAAGCATAATTGATATAGGAACTGCATTAGGTGCTTTTAGCATTACTGCCACCTGAGCAACTCATCCTGAATTTCTGCAGAATTATTTGCCTTTTTAATCAAGGTGAAGAGGTTAAATAGTCTCTCAAATGACTTTTACATACAACCCATAACAGGCCTCGCATCGAGATAACATGATAACAAATATTTATCCCCATAGAAACGGAACTACGTCGTCGATACCTGTTTTAGTCTTCTCCATTTAGCGCGTCGATTCTGAAACCAGGTTTTGACCTACAGGAAAGAGAAAGAAACCTCAGCAAGAGCCCAGAATCCCAGAGAACCTGGATAGGAGGGGAGAGGCGGATCTGGGACTCCAAAAGTGTAGCAGCGTGGGGAGTGCAATTGTCTCCCGCCTCTCTGTCGCCCTAGGTCCCGCTGATCTCCGCCCCAAGGAGCCGGCCTCCGCCCGAGCCCAAGGCCTTACCTGTCTCTCGCTAAGCTGTAGCATCTTGGCCAGACGCTTCCGCTCAGGCGGGGAGAGGTACTTCTGCGTTTCGAACTTCTTCTCCAGCTCGATAGTCTGGTCGTTGGAGAACCTCACCTGGCCACCTTTCCTTTTATGCAAAGGCCTCTGCAAGAAGGGACTCCACAGCACGGGTTTGCCTAGTGCAACAAAAGATGCAGTTAGCGATGGCCCTGGAATTAGAGCGGGCTGGGCCGGCCCCCAGACCAGCCTGGTTGGGGTGACAAAGTTAAGGAGGGAGGAGACGACAGAAGCCGCTCGACCTGACCTTATGTCCCCAGGAAGGGGAACCCATGAGCTCCCACCAACATACCCAGAGACACGCAAACGAACGCCCAAAGCCCCACAGCTACACTGCACACGCACCCAGAGAGCACCGCGTACACATAACCATCCCACCTACGACTCGCTAAGAACACAAATCCTTTCAAGCCCACTGCCGACTGGACAACTCTTTCAACAATCGGTCCGGAAATTATGCACAACTTTTTGTACCCTTCAGTCCTCTTCCTTGCGGAAACGCACTTTCCAGGGACGCCAGTGTGCGCGTTCCGGGGATCAGCGGGGCTGCACAGCACCCCTGGCCTGGCTGCGCGCGAAGCCTCCAATCCCGGCCCGAGGGCGCCGCGCCTTCTCTGATTTCACACCCGGCCCGTGGGGGCGGCCAGTTAAAGCCACCCCATAGACTATGGTAACATTTCCGTCAATGTGTTTCCTGTTGGTCTATCTCGAAAAACCCTTTGCTTCCTCCTGCGCAGTTCCAGAAGTAACCCAAGGAAACCCAGGGCGCGCTCTGTGAAAACGTTCGTCCTCCAGCCGGCTGTGCTGAGGGTCCCGCTCCGGTCCCTAGAGGGGACAGAGCCAAGGAGGCCGTGGCACAAAACCCAGGAGGTTGGGACTAATAGATAGATAGATAGATAGATAGATAGATAGATAGATAGATAGATAAAATAGCCTTTTTAGAAAATGTAACTCACACATCCCAAATCTTGAGACGCCAAAGTGGACTGAGCTAGAGACCCTGCCACTTATAATGCTAACCAATCCGCCAGTAAGAGTTGATTTAAAACTCTGGTGGCCCAGGAGAAGCGTCCCGTTTCTTTAAATGCCCCACAGCTTCAGATCCTAGGGGCCCAAGGGCCACCCGAGTCGACACTGGTGGCTTGTTTCTTAGGCCGCGCGCTCCCCAGTGAGTTCGCGCTGCGCTGCCCTTGCTAACTAGTGCCCGGGGTCTGCACCTTTTGGTTCTACAGACATGTCCGTCAGTCCGTCCGTCGATGTGTCTGTAGGCCTATACTTAAGCGCTTTGGAAGCTGGCATTGTTTTTTCGAGATTTTGCTTGCGTCAGGCTTCAGACTGGTGCAAAACAGCCTCGGGGGGGGGGTAAAAAAAGGAAGCAACTGGTTATTTTAGCTGCCATAAAGTCACATCCCACACAGAGGAAATGAACAATATCAGAAAAACGGATCCCGGCTATCAGAAGTCGAGTGTTTCCTGAATTTGTCTGTATTGAGGATGTCGATAAAATAATCAGCAGCGTGCACTACTCCGGGGGAAGGGTCTGCTTCATGCAGCCAGGAAAACACTTAACAGCTTCTGAAACCAGATTTACTCCTATCGAGAGCTCAAGATTTCCTGTATGAACGGAAAGGGTCAGGCTCTTTCACTGCACAAGCTTGTTGAACCAAGTCCAACTCTGTAACCGCCCGGGCCCGGCAACTATCCCTGCCCCTCAGCGGCAAGCCTGGGGTGCCGGGACACCGTCCTTCCCGTCCGTATCCCCACCCCACCCCGCCGCCGCAACACGCGCTCCCGCAGGCTGCGCTCCACAGCCAGCCCGCCGGCGGCTCCCGACGCCCTCGCAGGCCCGCGCGCCCCGACGCCTGCAAGGTGCAGGAAAACCAATCTGAGTTACTGTGCGATCAGCCGGGCTGCGCGCCCCCGGGATCGCGCCTCCGGTCCTCAGTCCTCGCGCGCGCCCGAGTGCCACTTTTCAATCTTTCTGGCCGCAGCTTTCAATTGCCTCTCCCCTCCGCCCCCGCCGCCTCCCGGGCGCTGCCACCTGCCGGGTGGCGCCTTCCTCGCCGTCGCCCCGCTTGGCCCCGCCATGACCCAGCCGCTTACCCAGAGGGTCGTGGCGGAGCAAGGCGTGCGTGTAGTCGTTCACCGTCCGCGGGAAGGGGTACAGAGGGCCTCCAAGGCCGCCGGGGCCGTAGGCGGCCGCCAGCGCGGCGGCAGGGTGGTGCGAGAAGGCGGGGTGGATCGGCGTGGGCTCGTACACCGGGGTCCGGTAGGAAGACACGAGGCTGGTGAAGGAGGAGTTGGGGGACGGCAGCGTGGGGGTGGGCGTGGGGGCGGCGGGCCCGCGGCCCAGGATGTCCTCGATGTAGAAGGGCGTCGGGTGCGCAGGCTGCAGCAGCGGGGTGGGCGCGTACAGGGGCACCCCCGCCGCCGCCGCCGCCGCCGGCCCAGGGTGCGGGTACTGCATGGCTCCTGCGCTCCGGGCCCTCGGAGAGCTGCCAGCCCGCGCCGCGGCGCTACATTTATCGGCGCCCCGAGCTCCCGGCGATAGGCTCCGCCGGCCGCGGGGTGGGGCCGCGCTCGCTGGCCCCTTCCTGCCGCTGGGCCCTGCGGCCAATGGCGCTGGCCCCAGGGCGCCGCCTCCCGCCCCCACCCTTGGCCCGCCCCCGCCGGCCGAGCTCCACGCCCCCAGAAAGCTTGGGCTCCGGGACTCCAGGACCCTGCGCCCGGCTAGGTGTCCGCCGCAGCAGTCGCCACTGGGCACGCCAGGCTCCGTGGCCGGCGATGCCCTCCAGGAAAGCCTGAGCCGCGTCTGTCCGGAGAGGCGCGAGGACAGCAGCTGCAGGAACGCTGACCCAAGCGGCCGTAGCCCCGGCCGGGAGCTCGGTCCAGGCCTCAGTCAGAGTAGGAGCAGCTTGCTCCAGGACAAGAGCGACCGGACCGGCGGCGGCGCGGGTCGCTGACAGGGCTGTGCCTTGGCCAGCCCGAGAGAACTTTCCTGGACGGTGCGCTCCCTGGAATAACGGTGGCACTGATTATTGCCCGGGGCTCCCCTTAAACTCACAACTGGAGAGTACCCCTGGTTCCTGAGCTGCTCCAAAGAGAAGGAACTCCGCCCTTAGCTGCATTCCAGCAGGTACCGGCGACTAGATTTAAGGCGCTCCAGTCTGGGGACAGCTTGAGCCCGTTTCACTGGGTAGCTCCCGTACCCCATCCGTTTCTCTGGGATCCTGGAGAAGCTGCGCAGGACAGGACCCAAGGGGAGGACCAGGTGGTATGGAGCCTGTCAGAGGCTATGAAGTTCTTTGGGATGCAACGAGGGCTGCTAGGTGTCCTTTCTCCCCAGTTCTGGGGGTGACAGCTGCAGGCAGCACGGCCCCTCCGTTTTGCACATGCTTTCTGTTGCAGCCAGGGCGCTGTTCCTCCCAGGGGAGCGTGGCCTCGGCCCTGGCGGCCTTCACACGCGTCCTGTGCAAAGGGCCAATTTCTTGATTGACGCCCTCCTGCGGTTGTCACACCTAGAGGTGAGTCGGTTCTGGCTGATGTTCTGTATTAGTTTTGGAAATAGATTTCCTAGCTTTTTCTCTTGGGTTGTTAAAAAATTATTATTAAATCTACATCTTTGAACTATTTCTCCATCTTCAGTGGGACTAAAGTAGGACGACTGGACCGGGAGCCAGACAGCCTGGGTTCGAGTTTCACTTCGCACGTTTTTGTTGAGCAACTGCAGTGTGCCAGCAGCGAACAAGACATACGGTCCCTGTCCTCATACAAGCAAGAAACAGATTTAACACAGTGATGTACCTGTGCTAGGAAGGAGTCACAAAGACCTGAAACCTGACGACAGGGGACATCACCTAAGTGAGAGAGGGTTGAAGAACTGTAGGGAAGGAAAAGACTTCCCAGGGGATTGAGGTTTTGAAAAATAAGTGTCAACAAGACTAGGATGAGTGAGTCGAACATTCCAAGTCCAGAGAATAATAGCATGTGAGCGTTGTTAGCTAAAATAATCTTGGTCACTTCACCACCCTGAACTTTTCTCATCTAAAGGATTTGGGACTTGACCTGTTGATACCCAGTCATAGGCATCTTTCAGAACCAAATGACAGACAAGAGCCACAAGCACGGACAAACCTAGGGAGTGTGACACGCTATCATTTGAGTGAACGTTGTCATTTTATATATATATATATATAATATATATATATATATATATATATTGCACCAATAAACAATTTTTAAAAAATAACCTTGGGGGTAAGAATATATCTATCTCTGTGTGTTCCTCCTTTTATGTAACAAACAAGAATGTTGGCTGTCCAAATAACATTGGCTGAAGACTGGGATGAGGCTGGAGAATGTGTATCTTGTGAATATTTCGAGAATTGAACCATGTACCTGCGTGATATACTCATGGTATAATGAAGTCCTTGAATAAATGACTGACATAGAGCTGAAGGAGGAAAGGTACAGTGTGAACTGAGAAACTATGTTGCCAGAAAGCATGGGGTAGGGGTACCGGCTTCCTTGAAGGAGCTTGCATTGGCTAAATTCGGGAAATTTAAGCTTCAAAAATACATTATAGATGGTAACACATTGAATACAACCCTTTGTGAGTTCATAGTGGTAACTCAAAGTGAGAGAAAGGGGTAGAGGCTGGGAAAACTGGAAGAATGCCAGCTAACAAATGTAGAAAGTTGACAAAATAAGAAAATTAACATTTCATTCAAGAAAATCGTCCTTGGACACAACTGATGGGTGAAATGTTGAAGATGAGGAATCTCACAAGGTCTTTTTTTTTTTTTTTTTTGGTACCAGGGATTGAACTCATGACCTTGCGCTTGCCAGGCAGGCACTTAAGCCACTGAGCTAAATCCCCGGCCCATCTCACAAGGTCTTATGGTATCACCCCAAGTGATTGGACTCTAGGTTTGTAAAAAATGTGTAAAAGACTTGTTCGAGGACCATAAAGGCATGTAAATATGAATGTATTGTTAGATGACAATATTAAATTAGTGATGTCTTAGGTGTGATGTTGATATTGTGAATTATTTTGGAAAATGCATTGTAATTCTTGAGAAATATAAATTAGGGATGATGGCTCATATCTGCAGCTTTCAAATAGTTCAATATACAGATGCATAATACTTATATACATAGATATACATAAGTATACATAAAAGAAATTAAATAAGCTAAAGCTTCTCTGTAGGTAGGTTTTAAAGTTTTCAACATAAAAAGTGGGGGAAAGTATGATTTTGAAGGTTAAAAATAAAAGCACTGCTTCATTTTTTTGAAGGTAAAAAATTATAAATTATCTGTTAAGTCTGCATATAAGTTTAGGTAGCAGCATGCTCCTGGAATGGTCAGTGGAGGGTTTTTTGGACTTGTGGGGCTCTGTGGGTCAGCTCTGATATCTGCAGACTCTACCAAACATCATTCTTGTCGCATGACTTACTGGAAAATTTGTTCTGTGTTCCAAGGACACATATAGGTTCTGGAGACCAAGAAAGAACAGTTATATTTAAAGTTCTAATGTGCCTTCAAAAGTTATAGTCTTCAAAGATCAGGACCTCAGGGAACTAAGCAAGTAACTATTTCTCAAAAATGTGTCTCCCTCATTTTTGTTTTGTTTTTGTTTTTTGTTTTTTGCCCCTTCCACCTAGCAAGTAACTGGGATAATTACCCCTGTTTTTTTATTGCCTATACAGAAATCACTAACCAGCCTTCATACATCATCTTCAAAAACAGTATGAGTGGATACTACTTGTTTATTCTGGGGCTGACGCAGTTACAAGCCAAAAAGACCTAAACCTACAAACATTCCCCTGAATATTTAAACACTAGGAAGATGGCAATTAATGATCACTAATACTAGAGAAATTATCTCTAATTATTAAATAATCACTAGCAAAGGAAGCATCGTTCCTTTCCTTGATGGTGCCACAGACCCTAGGAAGTAGATATAGATCTTTAAAAAGGCAGTGGTATAACATTCCAATTCAGCTACATAATCCTCACCAGCAAATTGAAGCACTTAATTCTGTTAAGCTTTATAACACTACCTTTCCTAAAGCCAGTCATCAGATCCATGTTCACTTTGCTGTAGTTAAAAAAATTACAACCACATTTGTGAATGTCACATTTATTGAACTACATAATTTTTAATATCACTTGTGTGGGTTTTATAGTTTGTTTTATTGTTTTAAAAGTCATTTGGGGCTCTAAAAGAACTAGATTTTTCCAACATTGTCCTTATGATTTTTTTTTCACACAGTCAAAACTAATAAAACAAAACTGTTATAGCTATTTAATTCAAAATCTCTTGGAGTTTCAATATTTTTTCTCTGCTGGATACTAAAACCAATAAAGCTACATGAGATTTTAATTATATACCAAATTAAACAAGACTCTCTCCAAAAATTTGCCACTATTTATTTTCATGCAAAAGGCCAGATTTTGAAAGAAGCAAAGGTAGTTCTCACCTCTAATTTATCAAGTAAGAACTTAGGTAAACTTTTTGCAACTTATTTCCAATAATTAATTATATGTAGAAGTAAAATTCCAAATGAGCTTTAGCTTGAAAGCGCAAATGGATTTTGTTATAGCAATTTAGTTCTATTTCTACCTAGAGTTCAAGACTTCTTACCTTTGACTGTTGGAATAACAATAGCTTTTTATTTTTATTTTTATTTTTATTTTTATTTTTATTTTTACAATAGTGGGGATTGAATCTACCGCCTTCACACTGAATTACACCCCAAGGCCTTTATGATTTTTTATTTAGAGACAGAGTCTGGCTAAGTTGCCCAAAGGACATGAACCTGCAATCCTGCCTCAGAGCCACCGCTCCAAATGGAATGACAGTAATTTGTTAAATCTCATATCAAGTTGTTTTATTTAGTATTTAACAAAATCTAATTGGTATTTTAATGCTTTACTAACTTGGTTTGTTGGTCCTGTGGATCAAAGCTGCATCCACGCATGCTAGGCAAGTGCTCTACCACTGAGCTACGTCCTAGTGCCCTTCCCACGTTTTACATACTACAATGTGCGTTACATAGCACTGTAATGTGGGTGAATTTTACTGAATGTGGGACCTTGGGTAAGATTTACAATATTTATTTATTCAATCTAATTAATATGAATGACAATAGTAAGAGCACAAGAAACAAATAGGCATTTCTCCAAAGAGGATACTCAAATGTCCCATAAGCACATGAAAAGATGTTCCAAACCAGATGTGGTGGGGCATTTCTGTAATCCCAGCACTAGGGGGGCTGGGGCAGAAGGATCAACATGAGTTTGAGGCCAGCCTGGGCTACATAGGAAGTTCAAGAGCAATCTGAACTACAGAGCAAGACCCTGTCTAAAAGAAACAAAAAATAAAAAAAGTTGCTCAACATTATTATTCATCAGGGAAATGCAAATTAAACCCCAATGATGAACCACTTACACACTAGGATAGCTACAATAAATTTTTAAAAAACAAATGTTAGTGAGGATATGGTGATTTAGAACCCTCATACTTTGCTAGTAGCAATGTAAAATGAAGCAACTACTTTGGAAAACAGACTGATAGTTCCTGAAAAGGTTAAACAGAGTTACTAGTTCCAATGGAATACTGCAATTCCACTCCTAGGTATGTACTCCAAAAAATGAAAACACGTTTATACAAAAACTTGTTCACAGTGTTTATAGCAGAATGATTCATGATAGCCAACAAGTGGAAAAGTAATAGCTAAAACCTTGAATAACCCAGTGTCCCAAGTAATGAATGGATAGATAAAATGTTGTATATTCATGCCATGGAATATTTGTTAATGAAAAGGAAGTTCTTATACACACTATAACATGAATGAACTTTGGAAAGAACCATGGCACAAAACACCATATATTGTGTGACTCAATCCACATCAAATATTCAGAATAGTCAAATCTATAAAGACACAAAGATTTGCCTAGGCTAGAAAAGTTGGAGATACATGAAGGTTAACTGCTGCTGGGTTCAGCAGTTTTAGGGGGGATGAAAATATTCTAAAAGTTATTGAGAATGGTTATACAACTTCATGACTATCGTAAAGAAAAGCACATTAAATTGTGTGGCATATGAATTATATCTCAGTGAGGGTGTATGAATTTAAATAATGCAGGGATGTTATGTTGTATGGTAGCCAGGATTGTGACCTACAATAATTTTAACAAGTGTTAAAACATCCACAGTGAGATTTTAGCATACAACCTGAGTTTAAGGAGGTACAGCAAGATTCCTAGGCAGCAACCTTTATAAGGTCCCAGGACAGGGATTCTGGCTCTGCAACCCCTGGGACTTGGTAATCAGCAGCCCAACCTGCTCCTCTGCAATGTGTGCCCCTTCAATATCATTTTGTCACCAGTAAAGCCTCTTTCTCATCAACACTCAGAAAGGAGAGGAAGAAGAACACTGCCAAGAAACCAGGAATCTGAAAGACAAAAGCAGTCCAGCTTCCAGTCCTGATTTTTAAATTTTTACGAAGTAATTTTAGATTTTATGGGCACGAAGTTCTCCCATCCTTGACTCTAAAGATTCTTTTCTGAGAAAGGAAAACGCAATAAATGTCATGATGCCAGGCCAATGAAGTAGTCACAGCACCTGTTTTTCAGTGTGTGTGTGTGTGTGTGTGTGTGTGTGTGTGAGAGAGAGAGAGAGAGAGAGAGAGAGAGACAGAGAGAAAGAGAAAGAGAGAAAGAGACAGAGAGAGACAGAGAGAAAGGTTCAGAGAATGATACCTGGCAGAACATTGTGGAGATCCAAAATGTGGGGATTTACCAGGGCTAAGAATGACCACCTCTAGAAAAATGGAGGCTTCTGGGTAAAGACATTGCCAGTTAACCTACAGGAGCTCACCCTCCTCTTCCACAAAACCTTCATCTAAATTCAAGTATTATATGGCTTCCAAGGTCACCTATCTAACCCAGCTGTGAAATGGGCCTGAAATACTGACTTATTCGAGACTCATTCAACAAAAAAGTAGGGACCATTAAGAAAGGTGGGAAGTAGTACTTACACCAAGGTTGGCTCAGAAAGGAAATTATTAGCTGAAATTACAGGTTTTGGCAGGGAGTGGTGGCACATGGCTGTAATCCCAGAACTTGGGAGGCTGAGGCACGAGGATCACTACAAATTTGAAGCCAGTCTAGGCTACGTAGTGAGTTCAAGGCCAACCTAAACTAGACAGACCCTGTCTCAAAAAACTGAACGAAAGAAAAGAAAAAAGAAAATTACAGGTCTGACATTGGATGCTTAGAAGAAGGCAACTGGACAATGGTGGGCACATAGGGGACAATGATAGAGCCAGTGGCCTTAAACAGTACACCATTTTGTATTACTGGAATGTTGAGTCCAGTTCCTACACAGTCTCTGGTGTGTGAGGTAGGCTTGACAAGGTGAATGAGTGGAATCAAACAAACATGACTTTTTAGTTCAAGCGCCATTGTTTCATCTGTGTTAATTCTTTCCTTTTCCTTCCTTCCTTCTTTCTTTCTTCTCCCCTTTCCTTCCTTCTTTACTCCCTTTGCTTTTCCTAGGCTGGAATGAAAACCCAGGGATGTGTGGACTCACACACATGAGGCAAGTGCTCTACCCTAGAGCTGCATCCCCAGTCCTCATTTCCGATGGGCTTTACGTCCTTGAAAGTTACATGCGGACTGTAGTGATAGCTCTTTCATCACATTGCTGTGAGGAGTAAGCGAGTTGTTATGTGTAAATCACTGGCATATAGTAACCACTCAATAACTACTCATAAAGAAGCAGTTGTGGTGATGGTGATGGTGATGATAATGATGCTGCTGCCGCCAATGACAATTACAGTGGTGGAGGAGGAGGAGTCCAAGGGGCTTTTAATTACTGTGTAGTAAACAGGCATCTCTTTAGCAAGTCTTACTTGAAATTAATGCACAGAATTTGGATTTTGGGTATCTTTGACTAGAGGGAGGAATTTTTATTAGAAATTCACCCAAGATCTATTACATTAGATATAAAAATCTAGTAGGGGATATAAAGGTTAGTGAAGGACAAGGTTCCTTCCCTGTTATAATAGTACCGGCAAGGGTCCTGAAAGTAAACTCAAGGTTTATCTGTAGTAAATTTGATTAGAATGAACACATAACATGAAGATTCAAGGCTGGGCATGTAATGAACCTGATACTCAGGTTTCTGTAGTTGTTAGTGTGCCCTGAGCCACAAATCCCTGGACATCATCTAATCTCACCTTTTTCCTTGTTAGCATCTGGATTTTGCATATTCATTAGGTATATTCATGGCTACAGAAGCTAGTGTTACCCAGCGGTTAAAAGCCTTGACCTTATCTGACACTTTCTAACTCTATGACCTAGGGCAAGGAATTTACCCTTTCTCAGCCTGTGGTGGTTTTGTTTAGCTTTTTAAGGGTTATTGTCATTTTCTTGAGCACTGAATCCAGGGGCCACACGGGTAGGCAAGCATTCTACCACTGAGCTTCAGCCCCTAGAGTGTTTTATTATTTATTTTGAGAGAGGTTTGCTAAATTGCCCGCGCTGGTCTCAAAGTTGAGACCTCTGGATTCTGAATTCCACAGTAGCTGGGATTAGAGGCGGGTGCCACTGTAGTTGGTTCAGCCGTGTGTGTGTGTGTGTGTGTGTGTGTGTGTGTGTGTGTGTGTGTTTTGTTTGTTCATTTTTTGTTTTGGTACTGGGGATCAAACTCATGACCTTGCACTTGCCAGGCAGGCACTTATGCCGCTGAACTAAATCCCTGGCCCCACAATGTGTTTTTAAATGTTGTTTTGTTTCTAGGTTAGCCGTTCCAAAGGTCAGACTAATAATCACACTTATTAAGAGGATTAAATGTATTATTGCCTATAACATTTTTAGCACCATTCCCATACCAGACCTCAACTCCTGTTTCAGGGGAGTAGAATAAAATTTGCCTGGGGGCAGAACAACAGCTGTCCTTACCTAGCTTAGTCTATCTTTACTTCTCCCGAGTTAAAAGGCAAAATATTTTTTATTATTTTTACTTCATATGCAAAATACTGTTGTGCATGATTTATGCTGAGGAAAAACATAAACTGACAGAAGGGACTGGTCTGCACATTTCTAATGGGCTTGCTAGTTTAGAAAGACGATTCTAGGGGCCTGGGATTCAGCTCAGCGGCATAAGCACCTGCCTTGCCCTCCTTTTCGCTAATCTTGAGGAGCACTGACGACAGAGACAGAGAGGGGGTTGCACACCCGGGGCTCAGTCTTGGAACTGATGTGAGACCAGCCAGAAAATTACTGTAGGGTCTTTATACCATCAAGGAGAGAAGCCTCAGAAATTTTGCCACATTTTGAGAGGCACGTCAGTGGACGATAATGCCATTTTATAGATGGGCTGTAGGTCCAGAGAAATTAGACTACTTGTCCAAAATAGCAAAGCAATAATTCAATCTCATATAAGGGCTTCTGTGGTTGCCTAAACTCTTTGCTGTTGGCTCAGCAGTGGTAACATGCAAGAGACTATTTATAAACAAGAAACCCATATCTTTATTCCCTGCATATGTACCCATGCTTAAGTAACCTGGAACAGCAATGTGTAAAACAGAAAATCCCACAAAAGAAAAAGAAAAAAAAAGGAGCAAAGTTATTTTATTAAATCTAACCTGAACTGCATAGTGAGACCCTGCTTTAAAAAAAAAATCTAAATATATATGTTGCATATTATAATCAAGTACATGCATACATAACACAGTATTCTATGCAAAATTAATTATAAATAAGTTTTATTTCTACATTTTTATTTGAAAAAGCATAATAATTTTATGTTATTTTAGATGCCATGTTATTGTATACAATATGATTATAATGCCTATTTCAACATCTAATATTTTAATTAAGTCATACTTTTTCATACAAAAGATATGAAATAGGCTCATTATTTGTTTTCATAGAAAATTCAAGAAAAGATTATTAGGTTGTCCACTCATAGTCTAGTCCCACTGATAAAATATCAGATTCTAAAAGGGTAGCTGGGCTGGGGATGTAGCTCAGTATCACATCCCCAGACCACTTGCCTGGCAGTGTGAGGCCCTGAGTTTGGTACCTGGTACCATAAATAAATAAATAAATAAATAAATAAATGGCTTGATTTGGTTTTGCTCTCTTAATTTTGACTTGTCCAATTAACTGGTCTGTAATTCAGTGAGAAAGCAATCTATAGTTTCTTTAGGGGAAAAATGTTCCAAATGCAACCTGTCTGATGCTCTTGCTGAACAAAAGACACCCGCCTCATTAGCCAATTTGCCTCATCAGGACAGAGCAGCAAAAGCAAAAGCTTTCGAATAAAGAGCTTAGGTTAGATTTAACCTAAGATCACAGTAAATTCTTCTCTTCCTGGGTTATTTAGGTACACTTTGGGGAATTATACTTGGAAGATATGGAAGGTAATCATAAAGAGCAGGAAAAAGTTTTGGCTGATAAAGTAGTTCAAAGAGGCAAGGACTTTTGTAAACTCAGGAAACGCTTTTCTTTCTTTCTTTCTTTCTTTCTTTCTTTCTTTCTTTCTTT
>PVJX010003611.1:0-106075 GCA_004027295.1 Dolichotis patagonum | reverse complement strand
ACTATATGCATGGCTTTATACTATTGTGTTATGTTTGATATTATTGTAATTGAAACTATGCTCAACTATAGCAGAGTAAGAGATGTGGTGTTAGATACTGTTGATGTCCAGTTGACTTAATGTAAAGTACTGTGTTGCCTATGTTGTCCTCTTCTGATCTGCTCTGTACTGCCCCCTTTTGTTTTATTCTCTTTTAAATTAAAAAAAAAAGAAATTGTATTTAAGAATAAATAAATACGCCAGCAAAAAAAAAAAGTAAGGAAAGAAAGAATACCTTCTCAGTGGAGAAACTTAATATTGTCTCAGTCTAGATCATTAAGGTTAAAATCAATTGTGGCAAGTTATATTGATAACATGCACCCCTCATACAATACAATGGAAATGAAATTTCACTTCTGAAGTCTTCCTCTCCAAAATCCATAATGCCAGTGTTGTCATGGGGACACATCAGACAAACACACACTGAAAGATTCTTCATAATATCATACTAACAATCCCCCAAACTGTCAAGTTCATCAAAAACCAGAAAAATCTGGAGAAAATGTCCAAGTAAGACAAGACAAAGGAGACATGACTTTTACATTTAAAATGGTATCCTGGATGGGACCCTGCAATAGAAAAGAGATTAGAGTAAGGAGGCAAATATGACTAAAATGTAGACTGTAGCCCACCATGACTCATCAGTATCAGTCCATTAACTGTAGCAGATACATCTGCTATGTTTTGCATGTGTCACCTCCAAGATCCAGATGTTGAAACTTAGTGGCCAACGTGACCAGCAGTGTGGTCTTTGGCAGAGGACTAGGCTATGAGGATTCCTGCTCATGGATGGGACTAAAGTCCTTATAAAAGATTTGACCAGAATGTATCATCTGGAACCAGGAGAGGATAACTGGGATCCTCAGGGAACAGAATCAGCACAAGGTGAAATAAAAGGCTGAGTAAGGCTAAGTGTTGATATAGGGCATCATTTTATAGCTTTGAATTTGGTGTCTTGGTAAGGACTTTAAGAGGCAGAGAGTTCTAATATCATTCCGAGAAAGATTATGTAAACTTTGAGGGAGAAAAAGATACAACACATGAAATGAAGCAGGGTTGCTACAACTGTCTCAAAATTAAAGATAAGATCCAAGATCTTCCCCAAGAAGGCATACTGAAATAGATCTACTATATATATGACTAGAAACCCTATGAACTGACTGCATTACTCTGGGGAGAACAAGATGCTGTTTTAAATTAAACGAGATGTCCTGGTGGAGAAGCAACTGGCACTGTCTAGAAACTCAGCAATGGCTGTCATCTCCAGGGCAAGCTGACATTGGAGATTGTTGTTACAGTGCTGGGTCCCCTGGAGTCAATAGGCTAATAGTGTTACAGCAGAGATACAGCACAGCAGAGACTGGGAAGACAGCAATTAACTATCAACAACAAGACTAAAGGAATCCCTGTCTTAGGTAGCTCAGGAAAGATGACAACCAGAGATCTTTACTCACTTCACCAACTGGATCATTCTTGATGGACAATAGACCATGACATTCCTGCACAACATAAATGGGCAACCATCAAATGTAAATATGTACCACACAAAACATGCACACACATGTGCATGCCCACGTGCACACACACACACACACACGCACATGCACACGCACTTGCACATGCACACACACACAGAGGAAATGAAGAGAGGGAGAATGATCAAGATTAATGGACCGTCATGGTTCTACAGATTTTAGAAATGAACTAGTTCAGTCTGAGGGCATATTAATAGAAAGAAATGCAGTTCACTTTGAGGACATATCAACCAATGTCATAACAACTATAGCTAGTGATCTAACTAAAATATAAATAAGTCACCTGTACTCGTAGAATCCTGAAGCAATTTCCTTGAACAACTGGGAAGTAGAGAAAAAGCATTTGTTTATTTCTAGGTGTTTTATATATAGATCTGAGCTGGCATAATTCTAGGAGACCCAAAACTCCACAGAGGAAGTAAGGACCCATGTAGATCAGTTGACAAATAGAGAGTTGACATAACTCTGACCAATGAGAAGCACAAATGGCCCATTAATCCATCTATTGGCCACTGCCTCAGCTTCCAAATGCATAATCAAGATGGACATGTTAGTAGCTGCCAAAATGCTTTTCAAACTAATTCTTTATTTGTGGAATTGAAACCTCTATGGTGATAAAGGCTAGAGAAACACACAAAATTGATCTCACCCCTGGCCAGGATGGCCGTAAATATGTCTTTTGTGGAATGGAAGAAATGAATGTCATGAAACATAGAGGGAGTAGCAGGACCTAGCTCATCATGGCTTCTAGATGAGAACAGCTGGTTATTACATATTAGAGTGGATGATCTCAGCATACAACTTCAGGCTACCAAAGCTGATTGGTTCTATCATGCATAACTGAAAGTTATCCATGCCTGGGAATTTACATCTCCCCATATCTTGGCTGACATGTGCTGGAGGCTGTAAGACCAGTTCCATCCTCTTGGGCCATTTTACTTCAGCCGTTATGGGCATTCAGCTCCAGAAAGGGAGGACTGGAGAGCACACTGTCCCACAGAGCATCCCACCTGTACACACCGAGGTTCCCCTCATTGGGGAAGAAATGGCTCCATACACTTCAATAAACTCACTTTGTATGAGAGAGTGTTATCAGCTCCATCTAGGAGATAAAGAAACTAAGGTGTAGGAAAGCTAGGTAGTTGTGATTCTAAGTCACAGGATGTCTTAGCCAATTTCCCCTCGCTAGGACAAAATACCTGACAGTCACAACTTACAGAGAGATTGATTTATTTTGGCTCCTAGTCTCAGTCCTTGCTGGCTGGCTTCAAGGCAGAACCAGTATAGTAGAAGGGCATGGTAGAGGACACCTAGTCAATCCATGGCAGCCAGGAAGCAAAGAGAGAAGGGAATTAGGGACAAAAATTCACTATCCCAGGTCACATCCCCAGTGAACCAACTCTAGCCAGGCTCCACTTGTTTCTAGCACATTCAGCAACTGAACATATCAGTGAATGAATTATCTGATGAGAACAGCACCTCCACGATCTGATCCCCTTCCAAACTGATGAGACATTTACAGGATATTTTAGATCTCAACCTCAACATTGCTCATAAGTGTTGAGGCTGGAAATTTCTTTTGCGTCGCTTTCTTCCTTTTACCCAAGGGATATATTTCCACAGAGATCACACTTAGCTGCAGAGACAATGTCATAATAGTGTGAAATGTGATCCTGTGCTTTTGATCCTGTGCTTCTCCATCTTCTCTATGTGGCAATCACCAAATATTACACCCTTCGTGGTAAATTCATCCTATGCGGCCTTTGGTCACTCATCTGTCTGTGCCTCAACCTTTCACCTGTAAAAATGAGGTAGATCTGAATAGCTTAGTCATGAGTTATCATTTCTATATTTTGTGACTTTCAAATTATTTTACTCTTTCTCAGGAGTTAGCAAGAGCACTCCTTACTATTCTTATACAGTAAATCCCCGGATTTCAAGTGCATTCTGTTCCAGGAGGATGTTTGTAAGTCCGAATCATTTGTAAGTCCTACAGAGTGAGTCCTACCCTCCTTTGAGACAAACATACAGTGTGTAGTGCTTTGTGCTTCCTAGTAGTTCCCTCACATCTTCAGTGTTTTTCCTCTTCCTTCAGGACATCTTGGACTACAATTGAGCACTGTACCACAGTACACTATCACACTATCCAGTAAGCACACAGCAGCACAACTGGGACAATATCCATCAGACATGTGAGCTATTTCTGCAGTCTGTTTGCATCTACAAATGTTCCCAATGCTAGGGCTGTTAGTATCTGTGAAAGTTCGCAACTCAAATGTTTATAAGTCATGGACTTATAAATGAATGACATAGAAAAGTAAGCTCCACCCATCCCCTATGTCAATCTCTGTCAATTTTTTCCAATGTGTTTATTCATTTGTTTTTTAAATATCAAAGCAGTATGAAAGTAATTAAAGAATGTATTTAAGCCCAGATGCACACATATGCAAACACACATACATGCATGCACATGTTACCTGCTCAACAGCAGGAACAAGAATACCATCATTCTGCCATGACTTGAAGTGAAACCTGGGTTTTAGATTTCCTACCACCTTCTCCAGTCCATAATAAGTAGAAAGCACTAAAATCCTGACATAATTTTGTAGAAATGCCTTGAGTGTTCAGGCTTAAAGGCTATTTTAAAAGCAATAACATCAAGCCAAATATGGAAGACACCTATAAAGCGAGAATGAGTACTCCCCTAAAAGTACAATGGAAGGGAGAGAGGCTGGAAAGTGCTAACATGCTCTCCTCCTCACTCCTAAGCTGAGGACTTGGAACGCATGCAGGCTGTTTGTCTATAATGTATGGCCACTCTGATTCCAAACAGTCAGTGCAGTCCTCTCCTTTTCCTTCACATTGACGTTACCCTGGGAGTAAGGCTAAGTGTGACAGTCAATTTCCCATGATTACTATGAGCTTCACTAGGTGGAAACAATGTTCCCTGGGACTCATCTCTCTCTCCTGAGCTATATTCCTGCTATTCTCCTCTCTTTCCATCCTCTAATTTCCTCTGACTCCATGATTCCAAGTCTTTCCTAAAGTGTTTATCACAAGTGTGGGATGAAATAATTTTCCTTGTCTTCAAATAAAGATCTGCCTCTCTCCCTCATTTTTATTGTAATATGGAACACAATATTTCACTTTCTTCTTCTCTCATGCTACCTTGAAAACTGAAACCGCTTAGGAATTCCAGGATTCTTAGAAATACCCCTAGTTTCAGGTTTCTGTATCAACCCATGTGCATATGTGTTTCACAGTGTGCAAGTCATTTTATCTACAGGTATTTCAGTTGAGGTTCAGAACCTGTAAATCACTAATTCATTCACTCATTCCACATTGAAATGTTCTAGAAGGTAGGAACACTGTGATGAGATACACACTTTCCATCATCCATTGGCAGGGTTTCCATAAGCTAAATATAAAGACCTAAGTACAACATAACTTCTTGTAAGTAACTAAGAAGCACATTTCTGTACATGCTGTATTCTAGGAATATTGAGCAAAGGGTGTTTTTAACTGGGTTCTTCAGCAAGCAGGTTCTCAGGTTGAGTTTACTGTGCTGAATCTTTCTTAGAAAGGGTTCTGAGGACCGGTATTCCTGGGAAAGAGAAAGAAAGCATGAAGGGCCAGAGGGAGAACTGAAGGAGATATGAGGGCATGAGTGACTCTTAATACAATGTCTGACACCCAGGCAACTGAGTTCAGGTGAAATGGAGAACCACACCTCTAGTAGATGTGGGAAAACAATATTCTTCATACAAATTCATAAAATGTACTGTGATTTTAATGGACCTATTTTCATGGAGACAACTTGGAAAATGAAGGTCAGCAGAATGAACAGCTTTTCAACCATGACCACTGGCACTCACTGCTGCCTCCTTCCAGAGTTTGTTACTGATCCTCATCATCTTCACCTCCTAACTCTAACACTCTTTGTGGCTCAGCTGTGGAGCCACTGAGATTTCTGAGTTATCTGATACGGCTCATTACACTTGTCCATTTATCATTACAATTCAGCAAAGAAGCCCTACAAGGTAGCCAAGTAAACTGTTCACTACCAGCTCTCTTCCTTCCAGATTGTTCTGTAGATCAGTATCTCCCACTAGAGGATCAGGACTAATTCCTTCTTCTAAGAGGCTGCTTCTTTCCTTACATGCCAGTCAGGACAAAAGCAGCCTAAAATTTCCAAATGGAAGCTATAGTTTACAGTTCAACAGAACATTGCTCCAGCTGGTGCACCTTTTCCCCTTTGGCAGTTGGGACATCTAATTCTGCAAAGCCCAGAGTTATGGGGTCAGTACACAATTTTTCCAATGGGATATTTGAAGTTAATGGGGACACACTGGCTTGTACCTCTTTATCCCAAGACCTACGTGTACTTTTCCAACATGCAATACCTCTTTATCCAAGACCCAAGTGTAGTTTTCCAACATCCTTAACTCAGTGTATCCCCTGAAACTTGGAGCCTGAATCCAGATTCACCTATTGTGTTGCTTCTCAGCCAAGGTTTCAACCGAGGCATCAGTTTACTGCTTTAAGCTTTACCAGGCAGGCAGCACCTGGTACCAAGGCATGCCCTATGATTTGTATATTTTATGATCACCATTTCTCTTAATACATAAAACCAGTATTTTTGTCTAAAAGGTATTATGTTTACCCAATGACAGTGGATCAAACTTTCAGTAAGGTCTTGAATAGGGATTCTGGCTAAAACCCACAGGAAAGGTAAACTCTTTTCCAGAATATGTATCTGTTACCATCAAAATGACTGACTGGTCAGTCCATCATGAAAGGAGCCCAACGTACCCAGCTTATCTCCAAGTTGGCCTCCTGGCATAATGATATTATCTCAGGGGCTCATCTATGGTCTATCAGTCATAGATTCAAAATAGTTAAAATAATCTTAGTAATGGGAGCCAAGGTTCTACAATACGCAAATGGATTTTGTCACCATGGTCATTCATTCATGTGCTTCTCAGGTTAACAATAGGGTGACCAGTAACAGAGGCTACCTTATGTCAACTGATCAAATTTTTTGCCTCAGCTATAATGTATAATCTCTTGAGGTTAATAAATTAATAAAAAAACACTGATATCTTTATAGTTCTTCTACTTACACAAAGCTACCTCCCTCTGCTTCAGAATTCCTTATTTTTAATCTTCCAATTCTTCTCCTTCTATGAAGTATCTATGAGCAACTGGTCAGATTAGTTGCTAGCTCATATAAATATGTTCTAACATTGAACCATCTCTCTTTGCACAAACTGTGTTACTGTATGCACCATACAAGCTTTGTCAATTTGGAGGATTTCTTTCATCCTAGTTAAAGGAGAAAATAAAGAGAAAAATGAAGACTAAGAGGAGGAGAGGGAAAAGAATAACACTTTCTGTGATTAGACAGCTCTGTAGGATACTGTAATGGTGGCTCCTATCACTACATACTTATGCAAATCATAGAATGTATCTTACAGCAAATGATATTCACTGGCTGGTAATGATGACAGTATACATCCAACGATTGTAGTAAATGTGTCTCTTTGAGGGATGAATAGGAGAGGCTAAGGATATGTGGAGCCGGAGTATATTTGGGACATTTCTGTCCCTTCTGCTCTGTTTTGTTGTGAATTTATAAATGTTGTAAAAATAAGTTCTAATAAACTACATACTTTTTAAAAAATAAAAACCAGCCATTTAGTTGATGCTCTAACTACTGTGAACTTTGTCTCTTAAACATATCTCAAACTCTTTGCATTTCCTATTTGAACTGTCTTGAATTATTTGTCTTTTGTTCTTTGTGCTCACTGATGTTTTAAATTCATCAGAGCAACATTCAAAGTTATTTCCCTGAAAAACGTCTCCCTCTGTCTGTCTATGCACTAATATTTTCAGACAACTAAAGCATCTGTTTTCTTTAAGGAATCTATGACATTAATTACAGTCCATTTTTGATGACAAAGACAGGGAAAATACCTTTGTTGTCACTATTGTATTGCCCGGTACTGAGCACAGCATCCCTCACATAATGCACACACACTTGTGTTAGGGTTCTCCAGAGAAACATAACCACTAGAAGAAATGAAGATATATTTTATGCAATGATCTCAAGGCATTGGCTAATATAATTATAAAGACCAAGAAGTCCCATATAAAGTGAACATTTAGAAGAGCTAGAAATGTCATTTAAAGGTCTGCAGAGCCAATGTTGTAAATTCCAGCCCAAGTCCAAAAGCACGAAAAGCAGAACCAATAGAAGACAGGAGAATATCAAGGTCCCAGTTCAAGTTGTCAGACAGAAAGAGGGAAAACAGCTTTTTTCCATCTTTTTTCCTATTCAAAAAGACTGGATGCTGCCCACTCACACTGGAAAGGGCTGACCGCTTCACTCAGCCCACCAAATGAAATACTAACCTCTTTTAAGTACTACCCCCCACAGTCCCAGAAATAATGACTAACCAGTTACCTGGGCATCTGTTACAGTTTAAATATTAAGCATCTCATGCATTGATGGCTTGATTGCAAAATTGTTCAGAGGTTGAGTTGAAAATGTCTAAAAATGTAATTGAATCATAGGGTACTAATATCATCAATGGATTAATATATTGATGAGTTCATAGCTGAATGTACTGTTAGGAGGTAGGGACTGGTTGGAAGGAAGTAGGTCACCAGGGCATAACCTGAGAGAGCACATTCTGTCCCTAGGCCCTTCCTCTCTTCAGTCACTCCCTGCTTTCTGGCTGCCAGGAAGTGGGCGACCTTCCTTCACCTCCTCCCACCATGATGTTTCTGCATTGGGACCAGCCAATTATGGACTGAAACCTCTAAAACTATGGTCCAAAATAAACCTCTCCTTTAAGTTGTACATGTCAGGTATTTTTTTTCCCAAGCAATGGAAAGGCAACTAATACGGCATCCCATGATGTGGTAAAATCTGCAGATTTCACAAAACTAATAACTGCTTAAATGAATAAAATAACAAGAGTATTTATTATTTTTCTTTTCATATTTTGTTTTAAAACCTTTAAAACTAGAACAGTCTCCACCCTCATCTATGAGCTTCAGGTCATCATTTGTAAAGCAAACAAGTCAGGTTGCAAGATTAATGTGTGATCACTGATTCTAACATTCTATGCCAGTGTATTTATGCAACAAATTAAGAATATTTTCATGCACAGAGCACCTACAAGATGCTAGTTCCTATCCTGGAATATATAGGCATTACTTCATTTTTGCAACAATCTTACAAACAATAAATCCCACTTTGTAAAGAAACTGATGAAACTGGAACAATCATCCCAGGCTCTGCTCCTCCATGGCTTTGTGAACTTGAACGTGTTCCTCAGCCACTCTGAGCTTTAGACTTTAAAGCTGCCAAATGAAGTATCTAGTGCCTTGTACGAGAGTTGCTCCATTAATCCACTAGTTGAATCTTTTTTGCTGTCAGTAGAGAGAACACACAGATCACTTTGAGCAATCAATCTCAGTTCCTCTTTAATTCTACACACTTACACATTTTTCCATGTCACTGAATTCACAAGATGTCTTAGGAATGATGGGAACACAGTGCTATTCCCTTCTGTTGAAGTGTGCTGAGCACATGTATGAGTACCATGCACATCTATGCATAAGTGAAATGTGCATATCTAAATGAGCACTATGTTTGCATGGCAGCATGTATTGTGTGTGAGAGCATGTGTGTCAGCAAATGGCAGGCATTTGAGTGAATTCTGTGCATGAGTAAACTTTCTGCATGTGTGTATGTATGTGTCACACATGTGAGATCATTGCATCCATGTGCAAGTGAAAGTTGTGTGTGTTTGCCTCCTCATCGTTCCTGTAACCTGCAAACCTAATTTAATGAAATTGATGGCATTTAATATTCTTTTAGGCTATTTGAAACCATGCTTACATGTTTTACCTCCAGAATGAACAGTCCTCACTCCACCCTAATACAATCTTCCTCTACACAGGAAGCCTTTGCTATTTTCTCTCTCAGTTCTCCTTGCTCCTTTTTCCCAGGTCTCATTTTGTCTTGAGTAAGTCATGTCCACATTCTCCAAATCAGTCCCCCTGTTCAGTGTGTTTACTATGGTGCAGTTATAGCCATTCTTCTTTCACAAGCATAAATGGCTCCTCTTTCCTACAGGATCTGTTTCAAACCCTCTAGTTGGTCCTCAAATATCTTCTCTCGACCAGCAGACACTACTCTACCATCCGCATACTCAGCCTTCATCAAACACCAATGTTCTACATCAATGAGAGAATCTTACCATTCTTGCCTCTCTGCTTTGGCCTATTCTCATTTTCCATTTTAATGTAAATCAGTCAAAATAAACAGATGAAATAGAGCTCTATGAGGAGTACTTGCAAAGGAGACAGATAAATCTTGGTTCAAATTTCATCCATTCCATGCTCTTGGACAAGTTGCCTAGCATCTTTAAACTACCTTTACTTATAAAAAAGAAGTTTATGTACTTACCTGACTGTGTTTGGGTCAGCATTTGTGAGATGGCATAGGAAAATTATCAATCAAGAATACCCCATGTACATATTACAACCCAATTCAACTGTCACAGGGCTATATCTCCTTATCACATCCACGAACAACCTATCTTTTAAGATATAAGTCTGTCAGTTCTTCTTCCAGGTCTCTTTATTTTCCTCCCTGCACTTGGCATGTCTTGACTTCTCTAATAGATCATGTGCCATGCACACCTTATTCAACTTTATATCCTCCCAAAGGCTCAACAGATGGACAATCTCAGTCCACATTTATGAAATGGATGCACAAACGATTGACTTTCAACTCATGCATGGAATGATCATTCCACAAGTATATATTGAACAACTGCTCTGCTCCAAGCTCCACAAAACTCCCTGAGGTTTATAGAACAAGCTGGAGACAGCCCTATTCTTAGTGTTTACCCAAACCCAATTACAATCTCAAACATACAAACAAGAAATCTGCACTCTTCTCAAGGGTCCTGAAGATTAACTCAAAGTGTTTTTAAGAGTACTTTTGTTAGCTATGTTTACTTGGTGGCTTTGCCCTAAACGTATTGACGATAAACCACTCATAGTCTGTAAGCCCCTTGTAATTGGGTGATGCCAGAAGACATGATTTGTTATTCTCAGTCAAGATTATAATTGCCTAGATATAAAAGTAATTTTTCTTGATAATGTAGAGGAATTTAATTATTTGGTATTTGAGATCCAATTTTGCTTCTCAAGTTGTAAATTCCTTAACATGAAAGATAAAGATCTCCTAGAAACCATGTCCAGTATTTAGGATGGTAGGTTCTTTGGTCTGTGAATATTTAAAGTGGGGCTCAGCAGTAGACCATTTGCCTAATATACACAAGGCAACTGGTTCAACTTCTAGCACTACAAACTCCAGCATAGAGCCCATCACTGCACAAACAAATGATGCATAATAAATATAAATTAAGACTTATATATTGACTTTATTTGGGTGTTACTGCCCTTCTAATGACATATTATAGGGTTGCTCACAGCATAAGCATGTGTCATGACTACTATCCTTTCAAAACCCAATTTTTTGCTAAATATTTCTGGCGCATCTATCAGGTGCCAACTATTCTATTCATTTTAACACTCATTGAGTTTAACCCTCAGACTATCTCTAAGAAGTATTATTGCTAATTTCAAGCTGGGAAAACAGAGACATTAAATAGATTGTCCAGACCAAGACCCAGTGAATGGTAAGGTCAAAATTCTAATTGTCTTGACCCCAAAGACAATGCTCCTGTCATCTCACTAGAACTTCTTTCTATCTGAGTTTTCTTTTACCAAGTTAGAGACTGAGCACCTGGAAAATCTTGTTCCTTATACCACTGAATATTCCTCCACCAGCAAAACTTTTTCAGACAGGATGTATTTTCCTAGATAAATAAGACACCCTTTGCATGAAATATCTGACCACATTAACAAGTAGATTCCTGCCTGCACAATTAGCCATAAATGGAGTCAGAGAGTTAGTTTTTATGGTGCACCTCAGTTTGTTGTTTCTTTGTCTACCTGCCTATCAGTACAGTCCCTTAAATTGGGACCATCTCCTCCAAGAGGACCACTGTCCCTCTTACTGTGCCTGGAACAAGAGCCTGATACATGAGCTGGTCTCTGTTACTTTTTCAGCTCTTACTCTGAGACATTTCTGTGAGGATGTGGATGCAGGGAGGGTGACGGCTGGCTTTGGAGCCAGTGCACACTTTGTGTCAGTGCTGAACACCTGCCCAACAGTATGCCCTCCAAAGGGAAAAAAAGCTTTGCTCTCAGTGAAGTATGAGCAACTAAGACTGTCACAAGAAGGTAACAGAATGTACCATTTCACAGCTGAGAAGGGACTTGGAGTATCTTGTCCAGACTCCTCATTTGACAGATGGAGAAATGATTGAGGTACAAAGAAGTATATAAATCTTATTTCATCAACAAGCTCATCAACTGTAGACCTAAGGAATACAGGGTACAATTAAAGAGAAGCATATGTATAAAATTGTATCAGGGTCACTAACCCAAACTCTTTTTCTTTGGACCATAAATGAGTAAGACTATCCTGTACATCACACATCATGGTGCTCCCTGAGAGTACTGTGGACTCTGAGGCCAATTCAGATAATAAATCAAGTTTGCAGAAGAGGGCAGGCAACATAATATGAAGAGATGTCATTTAGGGTCAGTGTGTCACTTCATGGTCTAATGGTTCTCAGAAAGAAAAGCTCCAGACTACGAAATAGATTTGGAGGTACAAGCCCTGATTTTCTTTCCAATTCATACCAGAGCATAGAGCATCAGAATTCTCTGGACCTCAGTTTATCCATTCATAAAGTATGAAGTTTTTTTGGGGGGGGATTGGCTATGTAATGACTCTATTAACTCTAGTGTGCTTGGATTTGTGGATTTAAAATAACATGATGACTCTTCCAATTAACTTCCTAAGTACAGATGGGATTCCTGCTGAGAAATAAGAAAAAATAGAGGGCATGCATACTTAACTGTCATTGCACATATCGGCACTTTGTTTTCATTGGAGAACTTGTGATCTCAGCTAGTGGACATCCTGAAGCTACTGAATTCAGCTGTCATCTACTGCAGGGATTTTATGAGTGACAAAAAAGTGTCTTACCCAAGATCACATCACTGACTCTCTTGCTTGATCTCAATATACTTGGTTTCTTCTTACCCTTCATAAGTATCCAGCTCCAGGGTACTGAATTTCACATGCATGTTAGACAACCAACTAGCTACTAGTTAACCCATTGATTATTTTCACAAATCCATATTGAAGGTGTGCCATGTGACAAGCACTGTGCTAACCACTGTGACCACTTGACACCGGTGATGCTGCCATCTATTGCATTAACTTTGTGGATATCAGTCTTGTCCACAAAGCCATTTATTCCTGATGACAGGCCCTACACCTCAGCAATAGAGACAACATTCATGTTCCAGTATTGAACACTGGACCTGGATGTTCAGTGGATGACCAAGACAGTAAATGAATGACTGTCCCTGTCACCCACCCAAGTTAGAGGATGAGCCAGCCACTTCAAACAGAAGCTCATATCTAACTCCTTCTGAGGCTTTCTTTTCGGCTGGGATGTACATTTCAATTAAACACACCACTCTCTAAAAACTCTTGTCACCACACTCTTCTTGGTTTCTGTAGCTAGTCAGGTCCCAAAATCTTGCTCACATCAGAGATGAGTTTTGAATCTTCTCTCTACTACAAGTGCCCTAAATCTGTACAATCAAATGGACTACTCTGTTTAAATCTTCAGCTCTACTGAATACCACTTAGAAGTCCCCACATGAAAAGCAAAGCACAGGAAGCATAGAAAGTACAAATGGAAAACCTCAGTGAGCAACAAAGAAATCCAAATCCAAACAATGAGACTGCTTTTGCTCACTGACATAACTCCAATTAAAGGAGAAAAATATACAATATTGCTGGAAGGGATGGGAAAAACTATCTCCCAATCTCTTAATTGTAATGAATATTTTGGAAGCAATTTGACAATGTACTTGCAGAGCCATGGAAATATTCATACACTTTAACTCAATAACTCACTTCTGGGAACTGGGCCCAAGGATTCTGTATCTGAGATAGAAAAGTAACCTCTATGTATAAATATATATATATATATATATATATATATATATATATATATATATATACATACATATATATATATATATATATATATATATATATATATCCTGAAGCACTATTTTAATGGGAAAAATTGAAAAGATCCTTAAATAATAACAAGAAAATGGGTATATAAGTTATACAGTGTATACACTCAATGAACTGAATACTGTTTTTAAATGAGTTAAGAAAACTCTAGAGCAACATGGAAAAATACCTGTCTTGTGGAGTAAGCAGAAAAAAGAGACAGGAAATTAAATCTACAGTATGACTTCTTCCACAAAAATATGTATTATGTACATGTACCAACTTCCCAGAAGAAGGATAAACATGTACTACAAACATGTACTAATAAAGAAAATAATCTGAAAAAATGGATATAAAAGAATGTCCTGAAACCAATAAAAAGGTGTGTGTTGTTATAGTAGGGAAGTTAATAGAGATCATTGTTCTATGGTTTTCAATCATCTAATATCCAGCTATGTTACTTCAAAGTGATCAAAGTAATGACCAGAAGGCTCTGTCCTCTGCATGCCAAGCACAGGCAGAGAGAACCAGGAGATCTGCCTCTGCCTGCTGAGTGCCACCATCAGAAGCTCCTTTCTTCTGTGCACCCAGTGCAGGTCTAGGGAGACAGACAGATCCACCTTTTCCTGCTGTGCACCGCAACCAAAAGGTCACATTCTGCAGGCAGCCAGCATGGGCAGAGAGAGCCAGCAGATCCACCTTCACCCTTAGGGAGGGTGAAGAGGGATCCACCAGAAGGCTCCTTGCTGCAGGCAGCCAGAAGGAGTAGGGACGCACAGCTAGGTAAGCCCTGCACATGTAGGCCACCATTGGGCCCTTGGTTCCCTCAGGCAGCCATCATCTACTAGCAGAATCAGACAAACACACTCCTGTGTGTCTGCCACCATCGTGGTAGTCCCAGTGTAGACATACAGGCTGAGAGAAGCAGTCCCACATCCATGCACCCTTGATCATCAGCAAAGCTACAGTGTAGCTGCATAGGTCTACAGAAGCCTGTTCCACACCCTGCTATCTCCATATAAATCTGGAATTAGAGGAACCCAGGTGCCTGTCCCATTCCCCTACACTGCCAAGGGGCAACCAACACAGGAAGTGCCTGGGGCCCCACAACCAGCTTGTTGGGAGGAACCCAGGAGAATGTCAAGATGAAGGAGCAAAAGGCAACCTCAGACCTCTAGCCCACACAGAATAAGTCTGGGAGATACAGTTATGGAAATCTCTGAGAGGATAGCAACCGAAGTAAGGAAACAACTTCATGAGATTGTAAAAGCAGTCAAATCAGAAATAATGTCTCAGGTAAAAGAAGAAATCACAAACATACTGAAAATATTCTTCAGCAAGTCTAACGAAGACATAGACAAAAAAGAGGAGCATAGGAAAATGAAGGAAACCTTGAATTAATGTAGAAAAGAATTATATTGCATGAAACAAAGTCAAAGGGAGATCTATGAAATTAAAAATTCAATTGAAAGCTGGTAAAAACCACTTGAAAGAGACTAACAATAGACTTTCAAACCTTGAAGACAAGATTGCAACTAGGGATCATGAAAAGAAAGATCTCTTAAAAATAACATAGGATCAGGAAATAATTATTCAATGACTTCAAGATGATGCAAAGAAGCATAACTTAAGAGTGATAGGTGCAGGTGAAGAAGCAGGGGTCACCACAAGTAAAATTAAAAGGATATTCAGAGAAGTAATAGAAGAAAATTTCCCGAACATGGGAAATGGATCTGGCATGCAGATAAGTGAGGCCTATAGGACTCCAATTAGCCATAACCAAAGTAAATCTACACCCAGACATATAGTAATCAAGATCCCAGAAATTCAGTACAAGAACAGAGTATTAAAAGCTGTTAGAGAAAAGAGACACATCATCTATAAAGGAAAACCAATGAGAATCACAGAAGACTTATCAACATGAACCATCAAGTCAAGAAGAGTTTGGAGTGAAGTGTTTTAAACACTGAAAGAAAACTTCCAACCCAGATTGATCTACTCTGCAAAACTATCTTTCAAAATTGATGGAAAAATAAGATACTTCCATAATAAAGAACCGAAGGAATTCATGACTACCAAACCAACCCTACAGAGAGTGCTAAAGGATATTCTAGAGAGAGATAAAGATGACCTTGGTTCCAGAAACAGCAGCAGGGGAGGATCACCAAACAACACAGGTAATTGAATGAAGGGGAAAAGTGGAGGGCCAACAAAAGGAGGATAGCAGGGCAGAGACAAACCAATGTATGCTGGTTGTAACCATTAATGTAGATGGCCTCAGGTCAGCAATAAAAAGAAACACAGGGAGAATGGATCAAGAAACAAGATCCATCAATACACTGTACACAAGAAACACATTTAACTGGAAAGGAAATTCATAGACTGAAAAGCAAAGGAGAGAAAACAATTATTTCATGTGATGGGAGACCAAAAACAAAAACAAAAACAAAAAAAATGCAAGAGTAACTTGCCCATCAACCCATCAACTGCAGAATGGGTAAGAAAGCTATGGTATTTTCATGCAGTGGAAAGCTACCCACTTATAAAGTAGAATAATCTCAAGGCTCCTGTGGGTAAATGGATGCAACCAGAGATCATGTTCATGGCTGAAACAGTTCAAACTCATACATATGAACCCTAGCGTAAGAAACAGAAGGAGTTAATGGGATCCAAAAGCAAAATAGTTAATGTAAGAGCAAAGGGGAGTAAATACCTGGGAAGGAAAAGTGGAAACTATTGTCATTTCTTATTGTCTTATCTTGAACTCTTGCATTATTTACACAATTTTGTTAGGTTTGGTTTTGTTCTGTCTTGTTTTGTTAGATTCTATGCTGTCAGATGGTAAGGGCAGCTATTTTGAATATAATGGAATATATGATGGTAATCATTGTTTCCTATTTATTGCTTTGAAGTCTTATAATGCTTTCACTCATTTGTTTGGTTTTATTCTGTTTTGTTTGATTTTATTATGTGTGATGGTATGAACAGTTATTTTGAAGAAAACAAGACATTATGGTAGCCATTGATGATTTGCTATCATCTTGTTCTTCTGTTTTGATTGGTTCAATTCTGTTGTAGTTTATTTGATTTTATTATGTGTGATGGTATAGACAAATTTTTTCAGGAAAATGAGATATTATAGTAGCCATTGTTCATTTTCTGTTATTTGGTTTTGAAGTCCTGTAATGCCTTCATTCTTTTAAATGCTTTTATACTATATCGTTATGTTTGATATTAATGTGTGTGAAGATATGCTCAATTATTTTGAAGAAAAGAGACATTATGGTAGCTATTGTTGATGTCTGATTGTCTGTTGTGAAGTGCTGTGTTGCTTGCATTGTTCTGTTCTGATTTGCTTTGTTCTTTTCTCTTTTGTTTTAGTCTCTTTAAAATAAAAAAATACAAAAACACAAAGTGACCAAAGTAAATTAATGTAATTAAATCCAGAAATACACATGGCGTGAATGATACTTAGGAGGATAAGGGGAATTTTGCTTCATGAAGAAACATCTAAAGTGTGCAGCTGATGTTCACTCCTCTTCTTGGAGAGAGGTAGAGCTTGCTACACAGGGAGAAAGACACATATCCTGGCTAAACTTTGGCCCCATGAAAAGCCACTTTTTCACACCCAGCTAGAATATCATGTTTGCAAGACAGTTTCCACCACATTTCCTCAAGCTATGGAGAGGCTATTTGTTAAATCTAAACTGATGAATCTTTCACCTGTGTTTTGGTGCTTGCTGAAAGACCAAAGGTGACAGCAGACCATTGTGGAAACAAAGTTTTCATTACAATCCTCAGAGTATTGGTTTGTCACCTTAGAGATCACAGTAAGTCATCATTTCTCTATCTATCTTATAAACACTCCCTGAAACAAACAAGCTCTCAATCTTTGCCCTATAGCATGTAATGAAATTGAAGAAAGCAAGTGGCCTGTGCAGGATCACTCACCTTTACATTGTTATAGTTGCTTTCCATTCTTAAATGGCCAACTTCAGTAGCAGTTTGGGGTTAGTATACTGTGTTCTTTCCCTACTCCTACAATTTACTAACCACCATGTCCATAGATAGTGACTTTATTCTCCACCCCTGATAAAATACAATGTATTACTTCAGTTTATCTTCACAGCAAGTAAAGTACATATGATTATAAATAGAGCTATAACATATATAGCTCATTTATAATGCCTCATAATAAGTGATATACATGTGTGTGCTACTTAGTTTTAAAAATGTCTCAAGGACCAATCATTGCCTATTGACTTGGCAGCCCAGAGACACTCAAGTGGCACTGCAGCAAGAAATCATAACTGTGAGGTAAAGGCTGAGCATATGCTGTCTTTGACCAGTATCAAAACTATGCTACTTAAGAGACTGGTCATGAAAAGTGGGTACTCTACCATTAAGTCAGTGGCATCCACAGTACCCAGGCTAAAATACATTAACCATTTCTCTGTCCTTGAGTTAGTCCATTAGTAAATTTCAGGCCCCTCTCTAGGCTGAGCCCTTAGGAAAGACAAACAAGGTTTAGTGCCTAAATGACTCTATGTTTGTCTGGCCATTGAGACAAAAGAATTCTTGTTCTTTGATGTTGACCAAAACAGTGGCATAATGCTGCTTGATTTCCTACTGACTTTGCAGGCAAGGCATGACTTGGTTGGAGCATCAAAAAATGACAGAACCAGTAAATCCTCAAACTCCACAAATGGACTATAGAAGTAGCTTTTGCCAGCTCACTATTTCTTTTTCATAGATGACCACGTGAATGGTAGTCTTAGTCTGAGACCCTTTGATATTGTGCACAACAATACAACCATAGCTGGCCCATTCTTAATATTCACAGATGACCAGGATGATGCCCAAGGGCTCCTGATTGCTCTTATGAATCAAGAACCAGGATTGTGCAGGGCCACAGACCTTCAAGGAGTTCGTAGTCTGCACTTTTCCTGTTTTGGCCAGTTTTACGTTGAGAGTTAAGCAAACTGAGACACACAAATTTACATTTTTTCCCACATCACATGAGGGATATTTGCAGAGATGCCCTCAAAATATGCCCTGGGATTTGGGAAAACTGTCCTCTACACTTGGGAAGATCTCCAAAATCCACATCAGTTGCTCACTACTGTACACTCCTGAGGATCCTTCATGCTTGAATGTTTGTCTCTGCTGAGGTGTCCTTACCTGCATGTCCAGAGAAGTTTGAGCTTGGTTCTGCTGGCTCCCTTCTAAACATAGAAGACCAAGAGCCAACATGACTCTTTTTTTAAAACAAATTTTATTAAAAAAAAAAACAACAAAACAAAACAGAAAAAAGAGTAGCAACAATATAGAATTCCAAAGGAAAAAAACAAAAGAACAACAAAAAAACCCACTAAGAAATCACTACTTGATAAATTACATACTGTCATCTTGGAAATAGTTGTTCAAGTTACAGAATTAAGGCATACAAAGTAGGCATTCAAACAGTGAGACTGCAAACAGTTCTGCTCAATGATCTAACAAAAACAGTAGTATGATCAATCTATCTTACTCACTTAAACATACATGCAGTTATATCCTTTAGAGCACTTTCTTTTCCTCTTTTTTACAGTAGCAATAACACATTTTAGATTTTATTACTCCTACAGTTCTTATTACATTTGCCACTAGAGACACAATGTGATATTTATAAATATGATTCTTACTTATTTCTCTAATGAGGATAGTCTCAAGTTGTCTCCATTTACCTATGAAGGCCTCAAGATCATCCTTCTTCATAGCTGAGTAATATTTCATTGTATAAAAATACCACATCTTTTTCATCCACTCTGTGGTTGGTGGGCATCTTGGTTGTTTCCATGATTTAGCTATCACAAATTGGGCTGCTATAAACAGGTGCACATATATCACTGTGATATGAACATTTCAGTTCTTCTGGGAAAATACCCAAGAGGGGAATAGCTGGGTTGAATGGAGCTTCCAGTACTAGTCTTCTGAGAATTTTCCATACTGATTTCATAGTGGTTGCGTTAGTCTACACTCCTACCAACAGTAAAGCAGTGTTCGTTTTTGCTGGCCCCCTCGCCAACATTTGTTATCAGTTGATTTCTTGATGGCAGCTATTCTTTGCGGAGTGAGATGACATCTCAGTGTTGTTTTAATTTGCATTTCTCGAATGACTAGTGATGGTGAACATTTCTTAATGTATTTGTCATTTGTATATCTCCAGCTGAGAACTATGTGTTCATCTCAGATGCCCATTTTTGGAGAGGGTCTTTGAATTTGAGGGGCTTGTTTTTCAGTTCTTTATATGTTCTTGATATAAGTCCTTTGTCTGAGGGGTTGCCAGCTAAAATTCTTTCTCATTCTGTAGGTTTTCTTTTCACTCTGTTGGTGATTTCTTTCGAGGTGCAGAAACTTTTCAGTAATATGAGATCCCAGTTGTTGATTCTCTGAAGTTTTTCCTCGTGCAGTTTGCATTTTGTTGAGGAATTCTCTGCCTACCACTATGTCTCCAAGATTTCTACCTACCTTATCTTCTAGTAGACTTAGTGTTTCTGTTTTAATGTTTAGGTCTTTGATCCACTTAGACTTTACTTTTGTGCATGGTGATAAGCATGGATCTAGTTTCAGTCTTCTGCATGTGGAGAGCCAATTTTTCTAATACCGTTTATTAAAGAGGCTATTCTTCCAGTGAACATGTTTAGCCCCTTTGTCAAATATCAGGTGGCTGAGTGTCTTTGTACCTATACTTGCATCTTTTAATCTGTTCCATTGATCCTCAGGTCTATTTCTTTGCCAGCACCATGCTGATTTGATTACTGTGATTTTTTAGTAAAATTTCAAGTCAGAAATTGAGATGCCTCCTGCCTTGCCTTTACTGCCCAGAATTTCCTTTGCTATTCTAGGTTTCTTCTGTTTCTAAATGAATTTTAAGATTGTTTTCTCTAGATCTGTGAGGTATGTCAATGGTATTTTCATTGGGATTGCATTAAATCTGTATCATAGTTTTGGGAGTATGGCCATTTTCACAATGTTGGTTCTTCCTAGCCAAGAGCAAGGAATATCCTTCCACTTTATAATATCCTCTTCAATCTCCTTTTTTAGCATAGTATAATTTTCAGGATATAGGTCTTTTACATTCTTAGGTTGATTCCTAAGCATTTCGTTTTTTTAGATGTTATTGTGAAGGGTGATATTCCCATAATTTCTCTCTCTCAGTGAGTTTCTTGTTTGTGTACATGAATGCTATTGATTTTTTAGCAGTCTCTGTAGCCAGCTACACTGCTAATTTGTTTATTACCTCTAATAGTCCTTTAATGGAGTTTTTTGGGTCTTCTATACAGAGTATCATGTCATCTGCAAATAGTGATAATTTAACTTCTTCCTTTCCTATCTTTATTCCTTTTATTTCTCTCTCTCTCTCTCTCTCTCTCTCTCTCTCTCTCTCTCTCTCTTGTCTGATTGCCATGGCTAGTTTTTCCAGAACTATATTGAAAATGAGTGGTGATAGTGGACATCGTTGTCTTATTCCTGATTTTAAAGTGAAAGCTTTCGGTTTTTATCCATTTAGTATAATGTTGGCTGTTGGTTTGTCATAGATGGCCTTTATAAGGTTGAGGTAGACACCGTGTATTCTGAGTTTATGAAGGGTTGTTTTTTTTTTTTTTACCATGAACATGTGTTGGACCTTATTGAAAGCTTTTTCTGCATCTATTGAGATGACCATGTGGTTTCCGTTTTTGGCTCTGTTGATGTGGTGTATCACATTTATGGATCTGCCTGTGTTAAACCATCCCTGCATTCCTGGAATGAACCCCACTTGGTCATGATGTATAATCTTCTTGAAGATTTGCTGCATTCTATTTGCCATATTTTATTGAGAATCTTTGCATCTATATTCATTAGTGAAATTGGCCTATAGTTCTCCTTTTTGGTTGGGTCTTTCTCTGGTTTTGGTATGAGAGTTATGCTTGCCTCCAGGAATGATTTAGGGAGGACTGCTTTCTTTGCAATTTCATTGAAGAGTTTAAGGAGTATTGGCATCAAGTCTTCTCTAAATTTCTCATAGAATTCAGCTGTGAATCCATCAGGACCTGGACTTTTCTTTGTTGGTAAGATTTTTATTACATTTTCAATTTCAAAAGCTGATATTGGGTTATTCAAATTTCCTATATCTTCTCGGTTGAGCTGTGGTAGTTCATATGTTTCTAGAAATCTGTCTGTTTTCTCTGTGTTTTCCTTTCTATGTGAGTAGAGATTTTCAAAGTAGGTATTCATGATCTTTTGAATTTCCATGAGATCTGTAGTAATTTCCCCCTTTTCAGTCCTTATTGCATGAATTTTGGTTTTTTTCTTTCTTTTGTTTTATAAGGTTAGCTAGAGGTTTGTCAATTTTGTTTATTCTCTCAATAACCAGCTTTCTGATTTGTTAATTCTTTGTATTGTTTTTTTTAGTTTCAGTTGCATTGATTTCTGCTCTCATCTTTACTATTTCCTTTCTTCTGTGAGCTTTGTGTGTAACTTGCTCTTCTTTTTCTAGAAGCTTCAGATGAAGCATTAGGTTCTTTATTTGTGCTCATTCTGTTTTCTTGATATTACAATTTATTGCTACATATTTCTCTCTTAAGACCACTATCATTGCATCCCACAGATTACAATAGGTTGTTTACACATTTTCATTGAGTTGTAGGTATTGCTTTATTTCTTCTTTAATTTCATCTGTAGCCCACTGGTTGTTCAAAAGGTTGTTATTTAATTTCCTTGTATGCATGCAGGTTTTGCAATTTTTTGCCATTAATTTCCAATTTCAGTGTGCTATGGTCAGACATTATGCGAGGGATAATTTCAATACCTTTGCATTTACTTAAGAATGTTTTATGGGTTAACATATGGTCTATTTTGGAGAATGTTCTGTTTGTAGTTAAGAAGAATGTGTATTCTGATGTGGTTGGATGGAACACTCTGTAAACAACTACTAAGTTCAATTGCTCACACATATGAGTCAGTTCTATTATTTCTCTGCTTTTTGTCTAGTTGATCTATCTCTTTGTGACAATGTACTGTTAAATTCCCCTGTAATAATTGTATTCCTGTGTATTTGTTTTTTTATGTCCATTGGTATCTGTCTTATATAGTTGGGTGCTCTTGTGTTTGGTACATATATATTTATAATTGTTAGGTCTTCCTCTTGAATTTTTCCACTTACGTGTATGTAATGACCTTGTCTCTTTTAATCATTTCAGGTTTGAAGTTCACATTGTCTGCAAATTGAATAGTTACCCCTGCTTTTTTCTGGGTTTCTGTTGCATGGAATACTGTTTTCCATTCTTTGACTTTTAATCTATGGGGTTTTTTTAGTCAGATGTGTTTCTTGTATACAGTATATTGTGGGATTCTGTTTCTTGATCCATTCCATCAACCTGTTTATTTTGATAGATGACTTGAGCCCATTTACATTTATGGATATCGCTTATATGTACTGGCTCAACTTTGCCATGTTGTGTTCCTATTGTTTGTTTCCTGTTTTTCTCCCTTGTTTAATTTCTTGTCCAGCCTAGTGATTTCTTTCTGTTGTTGTTCTGGAGATTGTGGTCATTTTTATCTTTATCTAGGATGTCCTTCAGCACTCTTTCTTAGGTTGGTTTGGTGGACATGAATTTCTGCATTTGTTCTTTGTCACCACATGTCTCTTCCCCTGTGATGCAAGACACATGGTCAGTGAGATGCTCTGACACGCAGCCAGCACAGCTTGGATCATGGATTCGTAGCTCATTTGGAGTAGGTGCTCATGGGCTGGCTTTCCACCTGACCCTGTGACTCAGGTGTGAAGGAGAGCTGCTACGCACTTCTCTTCATGTTGAGCTCTCACTGCTATGCTTTCTCTTTGAGGAATGAGGTTTTTTAAAAAGCAGGGCTTTCCCAGGACTAACTTCTGCCCCCAAAGATATAGTACCTGTAGATTTGGGGACCTCAATTCTGTATTTCTGCTTCAGCTTAAACATCTTTTGTTTAAAGCAGTCAGATAAAGCACAGAAGTCAGAAACAAGGGAAGATTAACACTCAGAGGGCAGCTACATTGCACTTGATGCTCTCTGTACCATGCAGAATCTTCTACTCCTAACCTCAGTGCTAGCTATGGTCTCCCTGCTGAATACCACAGCCCTAGCAGATAGGGGATAACTTACCAATGTCCACACTTCCATGGGACATGGGTTTGGAGACGAAGAATGGGGTTGGCCTCCATCCTGTGGTCAGGACATCATCTGACTACACCCAGACAGAAGTCACCAGGTTTTGTTAATTCCTGTTTGGATCAAACATAAACTGTGATTTCCACAAATGTACATTTTTGTTGCACCTCAGAATCTTTATAGTAAAACTAGGTCCCAAAAGAAACTCTTAAGATCTCTAGCTCAATGCCCAATGAATTATCTTCTATGATTTGGTGTTCAGCCAGTTGTATCTGCTTGTTATAAGCAGCAGTGTGCTAACAGAATAGAGCTGCAGTTTGTAGGATACAGGCTCAGGAGGTAAAGCTGTACTTGGGGTATTCAAACATTTAAACCCAGAAATCTGTAAGACATGGGTTTCTGACTTCCTTATATATTTGGAAAATACACAGTGCACAGAGAACCTGACCATAGAACAGCACTGCTGGCTGTGTTGCATGAAGTTGACCATCTGAATTCTAGATGAGATGACATCATTTTGCTTACATGGCACCCCATGTATGTTGTTCAGTCTTGTTTCCCTACATAGGAAGTTACTTTGCTTGCTCTCTTATTCCAGGTTCCAATGCATTTCATTCTTTCCTAAGAGATGGAAAGTGGGAGGGGTCTGGCTGGTAGGTCTCATAGGCCTCCCACACCAAACTACCCTGGAGCACGGGGTAAAATGCAGCAGCTGGCAAACACTTGGGAATCACTGTGAATTCTGATGTATTCTGCCACAAGTCCTGATTCTCCCTCAAGTCTGAGACTTCCTTGACAATACAATGTGAGGTTTGCAAAAAACAGGACACCCTGAAACAGGGTATGTTTTCTTGTCTCCCACTAGAGCTACTAAATCTTTCCTGGGATTCCTTCTATGGACCATCTTCCCCAAATAAGAACTTATACCTTAAAGTCTCCAACATGTCTGGAGATCTTAGTGGCCCAAGTGTTTCTTCAGGTCTCTGGGACCAAGGTCAATCAAGAAAAAGATGAGAATTAGGCACAAGTGAGGTACTAGTAAAACAAGTCTTTGGTAATCTAATATATAAATGCATTCCTACCAAATCTTGCCTAATCTCTTCATCCTCATTGGATCTCTAGCACCATTTCACATTCCATGCTACCTCTTGACCAAAAATTCTCCACCAAATCTGCCCAATCCAAAACAACAGCCAGATTTGTTCTCAGCCATCATGGAATAAGTGCAGTATTTCCCAGTCTGCTTCCTGAGACACATCTGGTCTTTCTGCTGATTGGCTGGGTGCCTGTCAGACTTGGTCTTTGAGTCCACCAGTGTTAGTTAACTACATTCTTCCACAGTGGAGCTGACCTCTGGGAAAGTCATGGTCTGGAAACCAAGCAGAATTCAGCAGGCACACATACATACTTATATGCCATAATTTTATTCTCATTTGCATTGTACTTTTAAATATCACTTATCAGTTATTTTGGGGCTTTTTTATTAGCTTTTAAATACATATGAATTTTTAGATATCCCTGCTGTTCATTTGTGGTTTAGTCTCATCACTCTCTGGAAAGAACATCGCATTTCGGGTCATCTTGTACATGCTAGAGTATCCAACCTTACTCCTCAAATGCACACTTACTACCAAAATTCAATTTCCTTATTAGATTTGGATACTTTGGTAGATGAATTCTTGCTGATTATAATGAAGATTGTAGCCTTAAGAAAATGTTCTCCATAGCTACATTTTCATGGTTATAATCACCCCAAAGGCCACTAATCTCAGCATGACATGCTCCATGGATCTCTTTAATGTTACTTTCACTCATATTCTGCACTTGAACTCACCATCAGGTTACAAAACAATTAACCCAGGGCTTTTTTTGTTTTTTTTTTGTTGGTTTGGTTTTATTTTGGTTTTTGTTTTAAAGAGGAAAAAAACCAAGGAAAATAAAACAGAATAAAATCAATCAAAATAAACTGGAATAAGTGATATAGGACTTCCAAACCTTATGAAGTCAACAATAGTTGCCACGACACCTTTGTTGTCTTCAAAATAGCTGCAGATACCACCTTTGGAAGTATTAAAAATCAAATAGAACAGAAGAGAAGAGAAACAATAAAAACAAAACAACAAATACAATAAATGACACCAAAACAAGCCAGTAGTAAATACATAATGGCTTCCATAATATGTCTTGCTATCCTTTAAATAGCTGCTCATGCCATCAGAGTTAGCATAAACAAAACAGAAGAAAATAGAAACCCACCCCCCCAAAAAAGAATGAAAATGATATGGTTTCTGGGATCTCCTCCCATGGGGTCTGTATCTCTCCCTCCACAATCTGCAAATGGCACTGACTCAGGGAGAGAGGATTGTGTCTGGCTCTCCCCACACCAGCAGTGACCTGAGCATGGCACTGGTCCTTTCCCTCTGCAGTCCACAAATGGCCAACCCACAGCTTTTGAACGTGACATATTGCCGTGATTTCCTGAAAGGTTCTGAAACATACAGGCCCCAGGCCTAGCCTCACATATCCAACCAGACCAATGTCCATCCACTGGGTAATAAGGGGGCATGTGCTCCTGAGAATACAAAAAAGTCATTCATTTCTATTGGGTGTTGACTGTGAGCATAAATGAATGTACAGCTTTGGAAGGGTACAAAATTGATTTCAGCTTCTGTTTTAAGATCAATAACCTGGGAGAAGGCATATTTTCTTGCTGAGTATCAGTTTCTTCACTGATAGGACAGAAACAGGATCTGTTATTGATCTCACCTCTGAAATTATTTATTTCATAGCTAACAAAAACAGATAGCACAGGTACCATCTGCCAGGCACTGTTTTTTGGCTCTGCTGTACTTGTCTTCAAGCAGCTCATAGTCTAGCGAGAAATCCTTATCTGTGAAATACATATGTATATAATTTATGTGTGTGTGCACATGCATGCATTTCCCATACAGGGCCCATCTCAAGATAGAATCTTACCACTCATCCCACTTCTCAGCACCTGGGGCTCCATGGTTATCTGTACCCATCCCCTGGGCAAGACCTAGAGAAAGAGTACAGGTGATGATTTGTTCTCTCTTGGTTAAACATCAGCTCCCATAACTGAATGTTCACAAATGAATCACTGCACTGTTAGTATGTAATTAAGTTATGCAAGAATTTGTTTCTTCTGTTGAAAGCAGACCATCTGAGAGAGTATGTGTGCAGATCCTAAAGTCCTTTTGGTAATTACTCTGTAACAAGGCATTAAAGTGCACATTTACAGTAATAAGATCCAGATTTAATCTTTTCATTCTAATACTAGGAGAATTGTCACCACTTTTATAGGCCACAAGGGGTAACCAGTTCCATTTACTAATCTATAGAATGCAATATCTACCTTGTAGAGTTCCTGCAAGGATTACATTTATATATATGATACATATATATCATATATAATCATATGTATATATAATCATATGCTTGCCAGTGAGTGCTAAGATACAGAATTTCTCCATATTAGTTACAAAGTAAATGATCACAGTGGAAAGAGAATTAAATGATGGATGGACCAAGGAATGACTAAATGCCTCAACTGGAGCATATCACCTAATAGCATTCTCTATCTTTCATGTGCATGCAAATCACCTGTGGAAAAATTCCAGTCCAACAGGTCTGAGACAGGGCTGAGATTTCACATTTCTAACAAGTTCTCAGGTAATGCTCAAGCTGCTGATCCATGGGCCATACCTTGAATAGTGAAAGCACTGTAACAAGATGCACATGTGACTTGAATGCACATTAAAATTGGAAAAATTAGGTGCTGAATCTGAAGAAGTTGTGGGCATAAGGAAGGATTCTTTAGGCTGACTCTTTAAGAGCTATGAATAAGAAGTATTGACTCAGAGGATGCAGAGAATGTCCTTGAATATATGCAAATTTAATAACTCATTGTGGTGAAAATATAGCCAGTGTTTCTTGAATATTCTCACATATACATTCATTTTATTAAATTACTTTATTCTCACATTAACACTCTGGCAGAAAGACTACTATAAGTGTCAACACCTAGACTAGGACACCAAGCCCTATTAATGGCTGAGTCCTGGCTCCCTGGGTTCCATAGTTAAGTTTCAACAAACCTAATATACTCAACATGCACAGGTTGAGGGTTTCCTTCACTTCTTGCTAAACACCTTATGGAGCAAAACAGAAACAGGATGTTTTCATACTGCAGCTGATGCTCAAGGACTTTGTGCTGGCCTCAGCCTAGGGTCTCTGGACAGTTAGTCTCCCCAGTACTTTTAACTCCCTAACTTGGTCTTGAAACTGAAGAATTAAACCCATGCCTCCTGGGGTTTAGGCCCAATTCCTTTTACCCTTTTCTACCTGGCCCAGTACACTTGGTGCACAACTGAGTGTTGGACAGAGCTGGAGGGGAGAAAAGTGAAGACTTCCCTCTTCAGCTTTGTCTGGAGCTGTGAGATCCCAGAAACCCAAACTTTCTCTAGCACCATGGACAGGGCCTGTGCCTGTCGTTCTCTCAGCATTTTGCCCTACACTGCAAGGCTATTTGAGGGCACATAAGCAGTTAAACTTATTTTTCTCTAAACCCTTTAATTATCATAAAAATAGAAGGCACTCACACACAGTTATCCAACTCGATAACCATGAATAATGCACATTAATGCACGGGCTAAGAATAGGAGATGGGGGTGCTGATTCAGTCAACTGTGAGCAACCAAGATGAGGGGTACACTGTATGTAAACTTCTACAGAATATTTATCTACACACATTCATCACCCATATATTCAGGTACAGATGGGACAGTATATATTAAATGGTTTAAAATCCCAGGCCAGCAGCAACAACATCGTCTGTATGGAAAATCTGGCAGTGGGGCTCTATCTGCTAGTCCTCCATATTATTCTGGTGCTATATTTAAGAAGCACAGCTTTATATAAAATAACCTTCAAAGGCAAATAAATTTTCTGGACCTTTAAAATGTGTCTCAGAGGAAAGGGAAAGAACTAGCATTGCCAGAATGATGGTTAAGGGGGGGGGTCTACAATCCATCTCAGGTTCCACACCTATCAGTTATTAGGTGTGTGGCCTTGGGCAGGTTGAAACTTTTCTAGAGTTGTTGCAAACTGACAAGGTAGACACTAATGCTGTAGAGACCTAGGAAAATACACAGTAATAGCTCAATGAAAGATAGTTGTAATTTTCTCCTCTAGGTGATATCTTAAGTAAGAAAAAACTGTTCTAGTGTAAAGAAAATCACCAAGGATTGGCTGACCAATTACTTACAACCCACAGCTTTTGTCCTGCCATCGTTAATGTTCCCACTGTGTATATTCATAAAAAATGAATGGAACAAAATGTCCATTTAGTACCCATCCTACACCGTGCGTTCATCAGTACTGGTATCTCAGGTCATTATGAAAATGCTCTTCCATTGAATGGAAACCACACATATACACTGCAGACTGACAGTGGTCTCTATGGGAAATACTTACTTACCAAACCCCTCCCCACTTGTCTTTATCACCCAATCACATAATAATGGACCAGTGAATCCTCTGTTCACTTCTAGTTCCAAAGCTTCCATGACTCCCAAAATTTCAAATGCAGCCTCACATTTAACAAGACAAAGATCAGGTTTCAGTTCAAAGTCTCCTGGCACATGAACTGTGTTCCCTATAAGAGAGTGTGATGGCATTGCAGCTGCAGCTTCTCTGGGTGGGCCCCGCATGGAGATCTGGGGCACTACTATGCTGTGTGTAGTGGACAGGCTACCCTGAGTGGGAATCAAGTCATGACTGGTCCAAGATCTGTGTTCAGTTGGAAGTTGAGTGGAGGGGGATAGCCTCACTGGCTCTTGCCTCTGCCTTTACATCATATAGCATCAGACAACTGCTCTGAAACGTAACCCTTCTGCCAAAATTCAGGACTCTTTACTACATACAGACAAAGCTAGATTCTCATGTTTTCCAGAGACTTCTCCCTGCACTCACTAAGCTAAATCAGTGGTTTTCAATAGGGGTCAAGGAGGGGGTGATATTATCTTCTGTGTCAGGGACATGAACAATGTCTAGGGACACTTTGGTTTTTTAAAATTGGAGGTATAACTCAGTGGCAGAGCATTTGCTTAGCATGTGTGAGGCCATTGGTTCAATGCCTACCAGTGCAAAAAACAAGGAACTGGTAAAGGCAGGGATGATACCCGCCTTTCTCAGGCACACAGGACAGCTTCCAGCTGAGGGTCATCCAGCTCAGAAATGTCAATAGTGCCGACACTAAAATCCTGAGCTGAATTCTACTAAGCTCAAATGCTGCATCTTCTAAGAAGCCCCCTGGGCCTGCATCTACTTCCTCAAGGGACCACCGGTGCCCTTACTCTGGTCTCCCATAGAGTAGCCCCAATAACTCAGAGGGATACCAAGGCATTCACATCACCAAGTTCATTAATTTACAGCTCCCTGGTCACTACATTTTTCTTGCCAAGCAATAACCAGGACTCAGTCTGGTGCAAAGTGTTGAGTTTGTCATGCTAAGTAAACTTGTCTTCCTTATTCTATGCAGCATCTGACAAAGGTTAGATACAGTAGGTACTCAATAAATAGCTGTCCAAGAATACCTTTTAATCTTCCTGTTACAACCACTTAGAATGAAAAAAATTAATGAAGGTATCTTCATTAATTAATGAAGGCACCATGGGAAACATAAGCCCCTGGCTTACCATGGGTAGTGGATTTTTGGCATAGTTAATCAAGGTTGACTTTAGTTCCTTTTAGGACACTATGTTCTCTGCTGATCTTAAAAGGTTTCCTGGAGTCATTCAACTTCTGAAAGGTCACCTGCATTAAGGGCCATGAGAAAAGATGCTACTTTGATTCTGATGACTTGAAGACTTTAAGCAATACTTGAAAATCAGAAAAGCAAGTTTTTGTGACCTCACAGGACTCAGAGTTACGATGAATGTGCCCAGAACACTACTTGTGGCTAGGGATGGGGGAGCACTCATACATCTTCACTGATTGATATAAACTTACGTTGTACAAACTCCCTTATTCGCATCTTGAGTTCCCTTTCTCCTGCCATCCCTTTGGCTTCTTATTGGCTTACCTGCATGCTAAGCCATGCATAGGTCTCTGATATCCAGATGTAGAACATGCTACACTGTGTGGATGACATTCTGGGTTGGACATTAAAAAAAAATGAAAGCAGCATTCTGTGATACACAGAGCCACTTTGGGTATTTTTTCAGCTCTCAGATTTCTCCTTCATCATGCCCATCTTCTGCTAGGTTTATGGCCTTGGTGAAGAATGAAGCAAACCATAAAAGACAATGAACTCATGGCTGTGCAATCTAAAATTCTGCCTGCTGCTGAGTCAACTAACTCAATAAAATTCAGCTGAATTTCTTTTATTTGCTTGCTGAACTTTTTTCAGAGTCACAAGCATGAAATGGGAGTGTAAAATGCATATGCAGTTTTATTTATTGCCCTATGGATTATGGTGAAGATGCTGAAGAAATGATTTCTTGGTAATTCCAGTCGCCAACTGGGTCTCTGAGGTTTTGACCATTGACATAAACTTGTCTTTATGAAACATAATGCTTGTTGCATGTCTTCCCTATAATCCTTAATGGCTCTTGTAGGATAAAATCCAAACCCTACATGGGTAAGTTACACCCTTCCACAGCTTTGCCACATTACATCCTCTGCTATTCTTTACTCCCAGGAAATCAAGATGCTCAGAAAGAATGTTCACTTGTCCCTGTACCCTTCCCAGTCCTTACCAAAGGGCCTTCTCCCACTTCTCACCTTAACCTAACTATGGTAAGGATGGTGATGAACGCTATTCGTGGTGATGATGGTAATATCGATGATGATAATGAAAAATAATAGCTGCACATGCTATACAAAACTTTAAATTTTGACAACTGTAGTTTCCACTTAAAAAGTACAGAATAGATTCTATTATTCTGACTACCAGTAAGGACACTGAGTCACAAAGGGTTCTTAACCCTTATAAGTTACTTATAACTTGGAAGGTCAAATACCAAGGCACATGCAGATTCCAGTCTAGGCCTTTGGGCTCCAAAACATCTGTTCCTAACCACCGAGACAGTCTGGTTCTAGTGACACTAGAGCTTTTCTAACTGTCAGTGTTTCCTTAGTGTGTTGCTGCCTCTGAGAGGTGAGCACGAACCATCCAGATTCAGGGAGGTCTCGTGACTTTCAGGAACCACATCACATTCAATACTCATTCTTGTACAGCTGAGAAAACTGTGTTTTAAATTGTTTTACATTGTGCTAGGATTAAGATATTTATATAAAATTTAACTCATAAAATATTAAACACTCTCTCTCTTCCTCTTTCTCGGAGATGGTTCTAGCAACTGAACCCAAGGCCTTCACACTGAGCTAGATCCCTAGACTTTGTGTTTATATATCTTTTTTAAAAATCTAAATTGCTAAGTAATACAACCCGGGCTCAAACTTGTGGTCCTCCTGCCTCCCTCTCTCGGTGTGCCGGGATTGTCCCATCATGCTGAGTTTCTCTTCACTTTTATGTTAGCACAAGGCATTAATGTCTTAAACTACATGGTTTTAATGTGTCAGTGTCTTCTGTTGTGCCCAGATCCTTTTGTAGGTATAAACATGTGCAACTTTGTATTCTGCCCATGTATTTGAATTATAACTGCATCCATGTCTACACCTTTTAGTGTCTTCCTAATTCCAATTTTAAATGGCTGCATAGTAGTCCATCTGGCTCACATGATTCTGTTTACCATTATTTCTATCTTTTTGTGCTCTTTACAAAATCCTATTAATAACAATATTCTCTGCATATGGTTTTAATTAATTTAATTTAATTTTTAACTGTTCATCTAAATTATTTGCTTAGAATAATCTTGGGATGAAATATCAGATCAAAGGTCACAACAAACAGAATGTGCTCCTAACTTGTTTTTGAGGTGAAGTGGATTCTGCAGATTCCCATTTAGCCACGAGGTCTCTTGCTCCTGTGATTGCTGTGGTCACATTCCTCCCTGAGGTACCCTGCGGACCTCGTGAGTATTGGAGCCCTTAACGCCTTAAAGGAGGACAAAATAACAAAGGGCACACTTTCTGACTAATTTAGAGGAATACAAAATAACTGGAAGAGAAGAGTTTTGAATGGTCTCACCACAAAGAAATGATAAATATCAGATCAAATAATTGCTCTCATTTTATCATGACACATTGTATGCTTGTATCAAAACATTAGGCTGCACTCTACGAAGATTACAACTACTTTGCACCAACTAAACATAAAGTAAAACTCTAAAAAGATTAAATGCCATATGGCAGTCTTTAAAACAATTGTTTTCTGCTTAGCCTTTCCCCTCAACTGAGTTTATGAACTCCTTGGGAGTAAAATATAGATTTTAGAGATCTGTGAGCTAGCAATGTTATGATTTGACTATAACAATTAATGAATAAAAGCTTCCCTCTTTTTGGAATCTAGAAAATTCGCCTAGCGGAGAAATGAATCTTTCGAAGGCACGCTGAGGAATTTTTACAATATGAATCGGAGAAAATGCTTGCGGTGCTAACATGAGCATTATCTGTCCTAGGATTCCAAGAGGCTAGGCAAGCGATCACAGGTCACCACACCCGAGACTCATACAGAAGCCTACGTCTGAACACGACAGGAGCACACCGTGCACCCCCTTTCCCGAGAGCCCACGCTCTCAGAAGAAGCAGGACCCCCAGAGGTTGGTGGGAAGCCAAAACACCCCACCCTCACCCCACGGGAGTTTCTGCTGAATCCGGGCCGACGCTCAGGCTGCGTCCACCAGAGGGCGCCGGGTGTCCAGGAAGAGGGAGCCGCCCAGCCTGTTTCCCTCCAGTTCTCCAAACTCTGCTGTTCGCCAGAGCAGGTCCCTCGGTGGAGAGAGCACAGTTTTGTTTTTTGTTGTTGTTTTGTTTTGCTTTGTTTTGTTTTGTTTTCTTTTGTTTTGTTTATTTGGTACCAGGGATTAAACTCATGACCTTGTTCTTGCCAGGCAGGCAATTATGCCGCTAGCTAAATCCCCAGCCTAAGAGCACAGTTTTACAAAGCAACAAAACCAGCCCACTGTTGCCCTACTGGTAGATTTCAGTCCAGTGAAACCTGCCTTCTACCTCCCTCTGAAGTGGAGTGACTCAGACACCTACTCGGTGGTCGCTGACTTGTGACACTTGCGCTGTGTGAATGCAGCTCCTGAAAGCCCAGAGGTCCTGCCCCGCCCGGTTCCACCCCCCATGGGCGTGGCCACTCAGCCCCAGACTGGCCGGACTGTGGAGCGGTCTTCAACACTGTCACCATCATCGCTAGAACACTGCAGTCGCAGTTTGACGACTTTGAAAGAGGCAATGGATACCCAGGGTTTGCTTAGTGCCAAGCACTGGTAGTTTGTGTTTGTTTTGTTTCGTTTTGTTTGTTTTGTACCAGGGATTGAACCCATGACCTCGCGCTTACCAGGCAGGCGGCTACTCCCCTGAGCAAATCCCCAGCCTCATTGGCGATATTTTAATCTTTCCAATAAATATACAGATAAGAACCCCTACATTTTAAGAAAGAAGAAAAAAACTGAGGCTCAAAATAAGTCAGAGCCCGCACTTGAGGTCAAGTCTGTTTGGCAGCAGTGTCTGGTCTCTACAGGACTGAGCTGCTTTGTGCTTCTCTAGCCACTATAAATCCTCCTCTAGATGTATGGAAGTCGATACTTTCACTTACTTATTTGTTCAGCAAATATTAAGCACTTGCTGCATACTATATACTTCAAATATACATACGCCATAATAGGACATGGGGTCTCACCTAAAATATGACAAATCTCATGTCAGGGTTGTGCTTAGTTATCTATGCAGGGACCACAAAGACGGAGAGTACCTACTAGAGACAGGCGATGAGGGAAAGAAAACTGATGAGAAATGACAACCTATGAAAAACCAAACAAACCAAAACCTGGAGCTTGTCACAATGGCGCTGGAGGAAGAGCAGCTTCCTCCTCCCAAGGCCTCCCAAGGATCTCCCAAGGAAGATCTATGACTTCCTCTCTCTCTGTTCCCTAGCCCTAGTCTGCAGGTGGCTTTTTGGAGGGCAAGATCTTATCCGTACCAAAATTCCTAAAAGTACTGCATGTGTGGAAGGATATGCCAAGATGCACAAGCACGAGAGAGGGGTTGGAATCCAGTGAGGGGCACAGGCAGCCCAGGGACAATAAAAAGCAAATGACAAAGATATCACAGAGAGGTTGCCTCTTGGCTCTAGAAGATTGAGGAGGTCTGAATCTTTGAACTTCTATTCTGAAGGGTTAACTTGGACTTGCAACTCACCTTCTTCAAACTTCATTTTCACTTGGAAAAAAACAAGGGGATTTAATAAGCTTGTCAGCTTGTTAATCACTTTAATAGTCATCAATTGCTATGTACAACCCACTACAAACTGTGTGACAGGTAATCATCTCCAAATCTCTAAATCTAATCACTAATCACTTAAAATGGGATGACATTAATGCCTTTGAGGTATTGGCATAAGAATTAGAAATCCAACATTTGCTTATGTAGAGTTAAGAATTGAAACAACACTGTCATAACTATAACTAGCAAAACAAGGGTTGGTAACAGAAAACTAAAATCAAAAAAGCAGTTCCTTGGGACATTAGACTCCATCCTGGTGAATTCCCTCAGCACATAGCAACTCCACTGGAGAGAGGGCTCAGCAAAGGAGCTCATTATAAGTCCTCTCTATGAGTCATGGACTGCCTCCTCCCTCCCTAGCACAAGAATGTCCAGGACTGGTCAATGAGGCTACAGAGCTGCTGGGTTGGGGGTGGAATGACCACTTGTCCATCTGAAAAAATGAGGAGGTTGGACACAATGAGGCATAGAAGTCCTCCTAGGTGGGGAAATCTGAGACTTGGCAGAAACCCAGAGAGAGGAAATGACTCACCACAAATCAGCTAAGCGGATTCTGCAGATCTGGAATTTAAACACTGCTTTTAAAAAAAATCCAACCTCAAGAGAGTGTCAGTGAGTCCTAGGCTAGTGATAACAGTACTATTTTTTTGTGAGGGTTTACACTAGAAAGTTTATGTTTAAGGGGTTTCATAGATGGCTTTCTGCTTGAATTTCTGTGTTTTAAATATGGCAATAAAGCATTATTTAAGACCACCAGAGAGTTGGTCCCAAGAATGGAGAGAGAAAGAGATCTTCAATCAGAGACCTCCTTGTTTGTCCTAAGGACAAAAGATGGTATTCTTGGAGTCATCAACAAGCATAAGAAAGAACCTGCAGAGCTTTTAGCTGAGGTCTGAGGGGGAAGACTTTAAAGGCACCTAGCAAACCAGAGACTACATGGGTCTCCACCTTGCAGCCAAGAAACTTCTGATCCATCCAATCAACATCCTTCATGATGAATCACAAGCCACATCTGCATAGAGAGCTGGAGTCCTCTTGTCTTCACTGTAGTAACATTCCCCTACTTGCACACTAATGATGTGCTGAATACTCTACATTCTAGCTCACAAAACTGTGTAAGGGAGTTCTTAGTAGGCTCTATTTTGAACAAACCAAACTCAAAAGAAGGTAAATATTTTAAAATCTAAGATCCGAGATTTAGAAATTGGTAGTCATGAATTTAGCCAAGTTTAATCTTAAAGGTCTTTGCTAAGACACTGCTGTCTTGAGACATCCTATATCTGCATGTCTCATTAGGATATGCTGTGCATAAATACATATTTGTGCATAAACATAATAGATTTGTTGTGGAATACATAAAAAAATTCAAACAAATGTAACCCATCACTGTGGGCTAGATTAAAATTTCAAGAGTATTATTCTCCAGTCTCTCCCTTTACACACACACATTCAGTGATGGCACATTCTTTTTCAGTCTGCTTTTTAAGATGAATGGATTGCCTGTAGTTTGCATATCATTAATTATGTTACCAAATATGATTTTAAATCATTGCATGCTAGTTCATTATTTGGCTATATGACAATTTATTTCATTGATTCCTCCACTCCAGGGCATTTTAATTATTTTCCAGTTGCACTCACAAATTACATTGCAACAAACATTTATGCATGCAAATATTTGTGTGCATATCTCTGATCATTTTCCTGAATTAGCAATTCAAATTCTATGTATTTATTCAAAAGTTCCATGCATTTGTGCAGTCTTTGACAAGGAAGTCTATATGGAGGACATGATATTGACATCAGCAGAAGTCTGTTGGATGACAGCGCTGCTTCTACCTAGAATTTAATAGAGAGGCATTTGGCTCTTTTATCTAGTCTTATGTGATCACAAATGTTAGTATCTTCTTAGCAAAGCAGGCACTCACTCAGGGATGGTGACAGGTGGGGGATGGGGGATTTTGCAATCATCTTTCTGAACCTGTAAGTCCCTGAATGACAGTGAATTCATCAAGGTGAATGCTCCCTGCTCAACTTTGCTGCCTGTGAAGTAGTGAATTGGCTCTGTTGAGAAACATATTCCCTAGGCACTGCCTTCTGACCTGAACCGTTGTTTCAAAAGGACAAACACCAATTGACCATTGTAATGGAATCATTGAGAGATAGCATTCTTAGAGAACCTCTTCTCTTTATAAACTCTTGTAGGCCCCAATCTAGACAGTCCTTTCACTCTTGGAAGGAATTACATATGTTGTGAGATCCACATGACTCAAGTAAAGAAGGATGAACAGGCACAAAGATGGGACTATAAGGTCATGAAAAACCCTCTGGCTTCTCCCCAACTTCTTCCAGTCCTCAGTTTCTGTGCAGTTTTTCTGCTTGCTCCTCCAGGTATAATATTGTCAATTACATACCCCGGTTCACCTCTTGACTGTCGATCAAACTCCTCGGGGCTCTCCTATCATAGATGCTATGGATATTTGACTGTCCAAAATGTCTACTCAGAGGATGCTTCTCAGACAACTCACCATCTCCCATCATGGCAGGGATGAATAGCTCAGACCCTGCTACTTTCTCAAAGGACCTTGGACCACTTTTCCAAATTTTATTTCCCACTTTTCATGTTTGTCACAGTGAAGTAGGGTCTTCTGAAACCATTCATCGTCTGACCTAGTTCCCAGCATTTCTCTCCTTCTGTTGCATTGCTGATTTTTCCTCCATTGCGACCACCTTATTTTAGCTCCATTTCTGGACCTACCTGCCTTTCTAAGGTTCATCATAAATTCTGTTCACTGTGCAGTTATTCCCTGCTTCATTCATGATGGAGTAACATCATGACATGGAACAGTTCGATCACCAAATACAAGCAGCAGCCTGACACAGTGCTGAAAGGTTTACCTCCAATCCTCCGATATCCATGACAGCATTTGGGACATAGAGAGTAAGATTCTTGAGAGAAAGAAATGCAAAAAACAAGCCCACATTCTCAAGTATATTTGCTGACTCATCCTTCAGAGGAAGAGTATGGCAATTCTGCAGAATGGAACTGGCAGAGAGCCACTGCAAGATGTCAGAGAAGCCAGCAAAACAGAAATCACACAGGGAAGGGGAAACGAAAGAAAAAATGGTGTGTGGGGTCATCCAGGCAGCCAGGATTTAAGATCCAAGATTTTAGTATAAATCCAGGAATAGAAAAAGTTGGCCCAGTACTCAACATTGTTTCTCTGCAAAGCACTGGTAATTTGTATTCCTAAAGTATGCAGTATAACATCTAAGAAGTTTAAGGGAAGAAAAACTTTTAAAAAGAAGAAACAGAATAAGGCTAAACATAATCCCAAGATGCTGCAAAGATAAAACTTGGAGTTTAAAACCAAAACCAATGAAGGACAATAGATTTTAGTGAAATCACCAGATTACCAGATGATTAGGAATGAATCTAAGGTCAAAACAGATTCACAGGCTCTGCAGAAAAATCTCAATCTCTGGCTGCCTTGTGGTGATTTCACCCCACTCCCTTGTAGAGGCAAAAACCTCAGTCTGTATAATGATCCATATATAATTTCAGAATTTGCTTTAAAATATCATCAAATATGTCAAGAAACAGCATTAGAAGGAAAAAGACAGATAACAGGAAAGGGCTCAGAGACTTAGTCACTGGTATCTTCAGACAAGGGCTGTTGAAAGAGCTATAATTATTGTGTCTAGGAAAACATAAGACAAGGTAGAGATTTCACCAAACAAGTGGAATGAATAAAAATAATAAGCTTGAAATTTGGCAAATAAAAAGGTGAAAACTAAAACGAAGGGCACAGTTAGCCAAAGGTTGAACAGAGTAGATATAGGTGGTAAACAGGAAGCGAGAAAGGATAGATAATGAAGAAAAAATGTAAATGCCATGTGGACATCATGCTAAAATCTAATGAGTGTGGCTCAAATTGTAGACGAGAATGAAGGAGAATAGTCACACATGTACGTGTACGTGATTGTGCATGTGTGCATGCCATGCCTAAGCCCCAGGTGATGCTCCTTTGCATCCATCACAACTGGAGCTATACCACCCTCTCTGACCAATGACTGAACAGAAGGCAGGGTGTGTCCTAGCACTGGCTTCCTCCCTCTCAGCACAAATATTCTGTCCCATGAACTATGTCCAGAGACTTTACATCCACTTGAGCAAGACTTTCACAAAACCATGCCCTGGCCTGAGATTCTTCTGACCTGCCTGCTGCTTTGAGGCCTTTGTCTATATTTTTCACCTCTCCCTTATTTCTCCTAGGTGTTTCTCTCAACAAAACACTTGTTCTTAGCATTTATTTTCAAGAGTACCTACAATGACAGAATATATAATGATGTAGAGTTATGAGAAGTGATCAAAGACCTTAGGCTACAAAACCAGGTTGCTCTGTAAAGTATGTGTTAAATGAATACAAACAAAATCTCAGCTAGGGACTTGTGGTTTCAGCCAAGAAATGTAAAGGGGACAGGAAGTGCTTCTTCCCATCCTTACAATAAGAAAAACCTGAACACACAGAAAATTGATTTCTTTTCTTAGGCTCATCACAGAACTAAGATCACTGGGTAAACTGTCATTCAGAAACCAGGACAAATAGGTACTGACCAGGAGTCATGGCATTTTCTAATATAGGGCAGAATGCTATAAAAGCCAAGAGGAACAGTATATTAGCATTTATAATGCATTTATGGAGGCCAGGGATGGGCTACTGTGAGTATGAAGGTAACAGGGTCTGCAGTCATGGGTCGGATCATCACATTTTACCAACTCTTTTTCTCTAGGAGTCTCAAAAGTCTATCATAAAGTCTATCACACAGAGTATCTGTAAGAGTCCTGATTCTCACTGGGGGAGAAGAATGGACATTCTGAAATCTTTCCAGACCCATCTTCTTATAAAACCAAAGGTCTCATTCATCTGTGGGGCTTCATTCATTACTGCAAGTCACTAGCAAAATCTCATCCCATTTGCGAGAAGGGAACCCCATCCAACCTCAACTATGTTGTCTCCATTGAGGAAAAGGAAGCCTTAATTTTTGGAAGAAAGAGCCACAAGGATATCAGTTCCAGAGGGTGGAAAGGGTGAGAACCAAGTGAAAATATTCGTCTCTAAAGGAAGGACAAAACGTTTGTTAACAGTAGTCCCCATGTAGCACCTCTCCACCATAAAACCCAGAAGCTGAAGCTGCATCAGAAAAATAGAGAAGGACTGAAGAGCAGCATCCAAGGAACCCCAAAGCCAAAAGAAGCAGAAAAATACCTAGCAGAGGACTTGGAAACCCCAGGTGACCACTGATACAAGCAAGCATAGAGCAATCCAGAGCAAGGCCAGAATAACATAAACTGTCACGAGACCGTCTGCCCAGAATTTATTACCCTATAGACTATATCAGACCCTAACAGAAGGGGCAACTTAGGCCCAAGACAGAAGAACACACACTAAAGAATCTAGGCAATGATCAAACTAGACTCAGACATGACCTACCTTACAATTACCAGACCAAAGAAATTGTAAGATTACTGTGGCTATGTTAACTATTACAATGAAAAAAGGTAGTTATAAAGGAAAAGCATATAAGGCAGGATAGATAATGTCTAAAGAAACATAAAAGCCATTTGAAAGAATAAAGAGAAAATTCTAGAACTCAAAAACACACTAGAGATGAAGAATTCTTTAGCAGGCTTTTGGGTTACTCTTATCTCATTATTGAGACAAAATGCCTGATGCCCAAAATTAAAGAAAGAAAGGTTTATTTAACTCGCATTTTGTGGAGGTTTCAAGCCATAATCAGCTGGCTACAAGGCAGGTGGCATGGCAGAGGGGCAACAGTTTAAGGCAGCAGAAGACAACAAAAGCAACAAAAGCAGAAGGGTAAAAGAGGGAGCCTTTTTCCTTTTTCATATTATATGCAGCCCACACACCCTCTGCTGAGCTACTTAGTTAAGCTTCTAAACTTTTCAAATTGATACAACATATCAACTATTACAGCAGGATACCAGTAACATCAACACAGCTGAGGAAATATTTAGTAAAGTTGAAGTGAAGAGAAATTATTCAATCAAAATGCAAAGAGAAAAAATTAAAAACAATAAGGAAAACACTATGCAACAATGAATTAATTGGAGGGCAAGAGAAAATGGTGTAATACATGGGCAAACTAGAAGCGGGAGAGCAAGACATAAGACATCGTTGGAGAAAGAATGACTGAAAATATTTCAAAACAAGTGACAGATACACAACCACAGATCCAAAAAGTTCAGAAAGCATCAAACAGGGTTAAAACCAAAAACAAGTAAAAAATATCTAGGCCCATAATATTCAAACAAAAAGAAATTGAACAAAACAAGAGGATGTATTGATGCCATCCAGGAAAGAAAGTCTTAAGGGAAATTTAAAAATTCTTGAACTAAAGCAAAGCAAAAATGCAATTACTCAAAGCTTATTAGATATAGCAAAAGTGCTTAGAGAAAAATTTATAACATTAAATGCATAGGAGAGAAAAAAGACAAAGATATAAAGTCAGTGACCTAAATTTATGCTTTAGAAAATTAGAAAAACAGAGAACACATTAAATTAAATAACAACAAATGGAAAAAAGAAGCAAAAAGAAAAAAAAACAGAAACAGAAAAACAACAGAGAAATTCAAAAGCACACTCACTAAAAATTTCCATAAACTGATAAATCAATAACTAGAAAAATCAAAAGAAAGACAAATTACACATACCAGAAATGAAAGGGAAGATATTGTTACTGATCCCATAGACACTAAAAGAATAATAAAGAGACAGTTTGAAAATTTCTGTTCTCATAAATTTGATAACTTAGATGAAGTGGGCCAAAGTCTTGGAAAATACAAATATTAAAAGCTCATTCAGAGAGAATAAAAAGCTAAATAATCTTATATTTATCAAAGGAATTGAATTAGCAAAACTCTGTAAACTACAAAGTCTGATGATCTCACTGGTGGAGTCTACCAAGCACTTAATGAAATCTTTTTGAAAAATCTTTTCTATCATTAAATGTTTAACAAATTCTGCATAATCCTTTCTAGAAAGAAAAGGAAGGAACACTTCCCTAATAATGTAATGAAGCAAACATAAGCCTAATTAAAAAATGAGACAAGACGTTTCAAGAAAATAATTGGCAAATATCTCTCTTGAACACAAAACTAAAAATTTAGATAGTAGAAAATACAATATAGCAATATAAAATGGATACTACCTCACAATCAGATGGAATTTACACATATGACAAATGAGTACATGAAAAGATGCTTATTATTAGCCTTTATGGTCATCAAGGAAAGGCAGATTAAAGCCACATGAGCTGCTGCTGCTTTAAGATGTGGATTAACTGAAACCCTCATATTATGTTCCTGGTAAGATTGCAAAATGATAGAATCAGTTAGAAAAACAGCTGGTCAGGGTCTTATAAAGTGAAGCACACAATTACTTACAAATCCCAGTAATCCTATTGCTAGGTGTTTACTCTGGTGAAATAAGTATCTAAATGTTTACACTGAATATTCATAATCAGCAGTAAGTGGAAATAACACATATAACCTTCAACAAACAAACAGAAAAACCAGCCATGCTACATTCGCCTAAAGATCAAAATTAACTCAGAATAAAATAATAAAACCTTTCATTAGACTCCATTGTGGAAAGATCCTAAACACATTGTGCAAAGTTTAACTAAGACACCAAAGTGGATATGGGACACATCTTATGATTTCAGTTCCATTAAATTCTTGCAGAGGAAAACCCAGGGGGACAGAAAACAGACCTGTTGTTATTCAGTTTCCAGGTGAGGGATGGGTCAATTTCACTGGGAAAGCGCAGCATTTTACATATGGTGGACCATTTCTGCCTGGATTTGTAGTTTAATGATTAAACAGCTTTTCATATTTGTTAAACCATGAAGAACCATGCAGTAAAATAAGTGAATGTTATTATGCTTACGAGGCCTCTACAAGTACTCTGTTATGCAGGAAAAATCAGAAGTGAGTTTGGTATGGAGTAACTCAGAAAGCAGTTGGCCCTAAGCCCTTTCCAAGAGTTGCTTCCTCATCCCCTACTCTGTGCAAAATGGAAATATGCAATTTATGAAAACAGAATGGATGCCTTCAAACGCCTGTTCTGCGGAGGAGATAAACAACACAGTAAGAAGGCATGCAGCGTCCATTTCTCCTCTCGGAAGCCGTGCGGGGAAGTGCAGAGCATGAGCTTTCTGCAAATCTGAGCAGCGCTGAAAGGTGAGCACCAGGGTCAAAGCCGCGCTGCCTCGGCCCATTGGGCGGTGGTAAGGTCGGCAACCTATGGGTTGGATGCACCTGCAAAACAGCAGTCTGTAGTTTTCCTTACTGCAACCACCCTTCTTTGTATGCTCCTGTTAAAAAATTCATCTGAATTTTTCTCTTATTGTTTGGCAGAGTTTAGGGTCATTATTTTATATTAAACAGAGGAACACGAGAAAGAATCGAGCTCACAGTTCTGCATAAAATGAAAGGTAATTTTAAAAAATGTTAATAGAGGACATAATGTGCTCTGGGAGAGTGGAGTAATTGGAGCAGCCAAGGCTTTGGAGAGGTTGGCAGGGGCTGAAGGCATGCACGCTCTCCTACACAAGGTGGCAGGATCTGGTTATGTAACATCTGGGCTGTGTGGGCCAGAGAGAAGGCAGCACACTTCACAGGGTTGTGGTGAGAATTAAAGGAAATAAGCTCCATAAGGCATGTGACATTGTACAGTGGGTCACTGCTGCCCTGCCATTATTATCACCATCACCACTGGGATTCACTGTTATCTTTGTCATCATCGTTTCTCCTTATAGGAAATAGTATTCTGTCTACCAATCTCCAAACCAGATCGCCCTCTCTGGGGCAGGGAGAGGAAGGCTGCTTCGGCAAGACCTGGAACTCACCTAGCTTGGACTCTTGAGTCTTTCTTCCCTACAAAGTCCATCTTGGTTTGGTCATACTGGAAAACAATCTTTGAGACAAAGTTTTTGCAGTGAAACACAGCATTTCCAGTAGACAGATCTGTGAAGCCCAAACTCTAATCTTGGTTGATGTTGCTCCAATGTTCAGAACTCTAGGTCCACTGAGTAAGATGTAGACAAACAGAATCTGCAGTTAACATCATTCTGAGTGGCGTGAGCCCCAGAGTTGAGCTTGGATTCTATTTCCCACAGCTGGAAGACGGAGATGGAAGATCTCCATCTTCCAGCTGTGCTTACTTATGCAAGTTCTTGGACTTTTCTGAGCCTCGGTTTTCTCATCTATAAAATGGAAATAGCAGTGATACAAAACTGCCATAATTGTTATGAAACCTTAATCAGACAAAATCCCTTTATGGAATACCTGAACCAATATGTCATAGCTTTTAAAAATTTATTATTATAATATATTCAATATCTCTTGTTATTTTCATACCAGAAAATATTTCCTAATATTAGATTCTGTCCCAAGACATCATTGTTTCATTTCACATTTACCAAATATTTCTGATGCCCACCAGGGAGGCTAGGGCAGCAAGAAAAAAAATCCCCTGCTTTGATGAAATTTACAGAATTTTATTGGTAGGCAAGGTGAAAAAGAAAGTATGAAAGACACTGATAATTTCTGGCAGGAATAAGAACTGTGAAGTATGGCTCAGCAGGATTAGGGTTAGCGACTGGTCAGCTGAGGGGTTCCGGTGTCCGTGAGAGAGGACTCCAGAGTGAGGTCAGAACTCGTTAGGAGAAGCCAAGGATAATTTGGAGAAGAAGGCTTGGGATAGGGAGAACTGGAGCTTCTGAGGAGAGTGTGTGTTCTCCTAGGTCAGAAATCTGATTCTCTGAAAATGACTAAGAGACTTTCTCAGTAATAGTCTTATTTCCAGAATATTTCAGCTAAAATTCATTACATCAAGCTAATAACTCTAGAGTCTTCAAAGACCCATGACCAAACAAAGAAGGGGCTGAATGTACTTCTCTCCAGATCTGGGTATGAATGCCCACAGTCCTAGCTTGTGACAGAGGCCAGTCATAGCCTTGCCACAAGCCTGAGAGTCCCAGGAGAAACGCAAGCCTGTACATGCTCCCCCTCAACATCTTCATGGGGAGAGGAGTAAAAGTAAGAGAAGAAAAGCTAAATTTTCAGTGTACTTTATTACAATGAAAAAAAGGCCTATAATTCCTGGGTAGAGAATAAAAAAGTAAACTTCAACATGAAAATCTTTGAACAACAAGCAATTAAGTTGGTGGCAGCAAAGGGCACCGAGAGAAAAGATGAATTGCCAGAAATAAATAAGGACTGGAAGGAAAATGAAAAATGGTCCAGAGGTAAATTCGCTATAATGCAAGGCACTGTGAGATAAAGAAGCAATTGTTTAATGCAAAAACAGTGGCAAGGCATCTCACTCAAGCCTCAAAGTCACCCAGAGAGACAATGAGTGATTTTTAATTGCTGGTCGACCAGCTGTAGCTACCGTGTGCTCAGACTGTACCATGTGTTCTCTGCTCTGGAAATGCATCTTTTCTGATCCCCAAGTAGGGCAGGATTGGCTGCTCTGGGTCTCCAATGGTTGTGACAAGGTGCTCGGAACTCAGGGAGGTGGTGCTCTTTTCTCCTCTCAAAGGCAGAAGCAGGTTCAGTGCACTCATCCATCCCTAAAACCCTTAGCACATTTTTGCTTTTGTTTGAGTCATTCTTTGTAAAAAGAAAGCTGAAGCAAGAGAACAGAAATGGAAGAAAGGAATTCGATCAATATTCATTAGAGACTTTCTACCATTTGTTTTAGATTCTGATAATTAACATACAAAAATATCTGCTCTCCACAAGCTCAAGGGGAGAAATGAAACTCATAATATACAATATGTCATCTCAGGATATGGCACCTGATTAGGTGAGGGATGTCCAAGATGCTATAAGAGCACCTTGCTACTTTTCTCATGCAGGCTTGCCGAGGGAGCAAGCTATGATAGGAACTTGGAAGGGTAGGTGAAATCTGATCAGGCAAAGTGGAATACCGCCTAACCAAACTCATTGCAGTGAGACAGCTCCTTCTGGGAGCTGTAGCTGCCTCGGGGTGACAGGAGCTGAAGATAAGGACAGGAGCAACTAGCAGCATCTGAGGTGAGATCAGTCCAGACTGTGTCTGCTCAAGTTCCTCCCCCTACAAGTGGTGGGGAGACATGGAAAGATTTTAAGCACAGGAGAGGAAGAGATATGATCAGAGTAGCATATTAAATATGATATTCTTTGAGTTAGGTGTGATTTGGACAGCTTGAGACTGGAGGCATAAAAACCCATCAGAAGACCATTGCATTAGTTCTTACTGGGATAAAAGTGGCTTCTCCCTAGGCTCTGGCAAGGACATGAAAACAAATAAATAATTGGAAAAACAAGAAAGAGTAGAGTGAATTAGAAGCTGGAGTCCACAAAATGTGTACAGAGGGTAGAGAGGGATCCAGGATGGGTAGAGCAAAATCTAAGCCTTGTGCTGTACCTACATTTGTGTTTAAACAATGATCATTCCATGCAAATTGTAGAAAATGCTTGGTAAGTAGAAGCCACAGAACTGTGAATACAGTGGAATCTTCTCCTCTGATGCCCTGCACGTCCCAAGAGCAGCAGCCCAATTTGCAGGGCCCAAGGCAAATAGGAGCATGGGCCTCTTGTTCAAAGAAATAAAAAAAAAACACTAAGCATATAAAAATTGAAGATATTTTTCCTTCCAAGGTCTCTTTCCATGTTACGCTATTTAATAGCATTTTAGGAAATGAAAAAAAAATAAAACTTAAGTTATCAACATGAGTTTTATTTTTTATCTTTATAATGTATAATACCAATATTACTTATCTTTATTATATATCAAACTTACTGTTAGATACACAGAACATAATTATTATTTGTATTCAGCTTATTGTGTATACCTACTAGTGGGGTTGCTGGGTCATATGGTAATTCTATGTTTAATTTTTTGAGGACCTTTATACCATTTTCCATAATGGCTATTCTAATTTACATTCCCACGAAAACTGTTTAACTGCTACCCTTAGATGTATAACCTCTCCAGCACTTGCTCTCTAGCCTTTTTAATAAAATCCATTGTTACTAGAGTGAGGTGATCTCTCGTTGTAGCTTGAATTTGTATTTCCATGATGATCAATTTGTTGAGTATTTTTTCATATGTCCATGAGCCATTGTATATCTTTGGGGAATTGTCTACTCAAGTCTGTTGCTCGTTCTTTCATTCAGTTTTTTAGGTTATGTGTTGTTTTTTCTTCTTGCTATTAAGTTTTTTGAGTTCTTTATACTTTCTAGACATTAAACGTTAGTCGTTTTTCTTTTTTTAATTTTATTTTAAAGAGAATAAAACAAAAGAGGGCAGTACAGAGCAGATCAGAACAGGACAACATAGGCAACACAGTACTTTACATTAAGTCTACTAGACATCAACAGTAGCTAACACCATATCTCTTACTCTGCTATAGTTGAGCATAGTTTCAAATACAATAATATCAAACATAACAAAATAGTATAAAGCCATGCAAAGAGTGAAATAATTACAGGGCTTTCTGAACCGAGTAACAGAAAATGATCAATGAGTACTATAATATCTCATTTTCGATAGAAAAATTTTATTTAAACTATCACACATATTCAAATCCCAATAAGACACAATGTGATAGATAGAACCAATGGTATTAGAAGAATAGAAGCATGGTAGGACTTCTAAGAAGGACGATATTAAATCAGCAATAGTTGTCATAATATTTTGTTTTCTTCAAAGCACCTGTTCATATCATCACGCATGATATAGTCAAACAAAACAGAATAAAACCATTCCAACTGATGAATGAAAACATTGAAAGGCTTCAAAGCTATGAGATGGGGACTCATGCTTACCATAAAATCCTATATACTCTTATCAACTCTCATACTAGGGAGACTATATGGTATTTACACTTGTGAGTTTGGTTTATTTTGCTTAAGAGAATGGTCTCAAGTTGTGTCCATTTATTTATAAATATCTCAGTGTGATCATTCTTTATAGCTGAGTAGTACTCCATTGTATAAAAATGCCACAACTTTTTATCCATAGTCATATTTAGATTTTTTTTTTGTACCAGGAATCGAACTTAGGACCTCGTGCTTGCCAGGAAGGCTCTTATGCCACTAACCTATATTCCCAGGCTTAGTAATATTTAGAGTTTACAAACATTTTCTCTGATTCCATGGCTTTTCACTCTGATTGTTTCCTTTTCTGTGCAGAACTTTTTAACTGGACATAATCTTTTCCTATTTTTGCTTTGCTTATCATGTTTTGGGGTCTTATCTAAAGCATTCTGTCTCTTTCAATGTCCTACAATATTTCTTCTATGTTTCAGGTTTTACATGTAAGATTTTAATACATTTTGAGTTGATTTTTGTCACCTATAAGAGATGAGTCTAGGTTCATCCTTCTTCATGTGGATATCCAGTTTTTCCCGTACCATTGTTTTAAAAGACTGTCCTTTCTCTAATGCGCATTCTTAGAACCTTTGATCTTAGGTATTTATGCAAAGGTCTACCTTCAGGTTATCTGTTCCATCAATCTAGGTGCCTGTTTTTATCATATTATCATGCTATTTTGATTTTTATTGCTTTGTAGCATATTTTGAAGTCAAGTAGTGACTGGGAGTGTCCTGGAATTAGACAGATAATAAAACCAGTTAAGGGGAAAATTATCAGCACAGGATTTAGGAGTGTTTCTAGGAACTGGGAATATAATAATATATAACCACGTGGAAGCCATGGAAAGCCTGAAATCTACCTGAGGTGAGATGCAGCACTTGGCATAGTAGTATTGTGCAGGGACAAGCTCCCACAGAACCACCTTCTGTAATGTTTAGAGCAACCAGTAAGTTTTTCCCACACTGCACACTGGTCCATTAGGACTCCATTAGCTCCCAAAGGATGTTGTAGCAGTGGCTCATGAGTAGGGTTTAGAGCAGCAGAAGCGGCACAATTTCCAGAGTCTGAAACCTAGGCATCGATGTGTTATCTTAAGATGACAAGAAAGGATGGGTACTTGGTCTCTGTGCCAGCTCCTTGTGGTCTTAGTACTCCTGGGGTTGTAAATGGCCATCTCTCTCCTCCCTGTTCCTGGATTCACGCCTGTCTCTGTATGCAAATCATCCTTTACATAAAGACATTAGCCTTATTGGATTCCACCTTAATGACCTCATCTTAACTTGATGATCCCTTGTAACTACCATGTTTCTAAATCAGGTCATATTCTGAGGTGCTCAACATACCTTTCTGGGAAGGTGATAATTCAATCCACAGCAGGATGTATCCGTAGTGTAACAACAGTGCCACTTGCTCCATATGCTGCTTAAGATTCATGAAGAGAATATGAGGGGCCCTGGTAAGGCCAGGCCAGCAGGGGAGGACAGGAAGTCGTCCTGGACAAAACGGCCTCTTTGGTTTGTTGTGTGGGAAGAATGAGTATCCACCCAAAGGTGGGGAAGGGAAGGAGATGCTTAAGGAAAAGGCAAGAACAAAAAGAATACACATTCCTTTGGTAGTTGCTTATAAGGTTAGGGGTAAAAGACAAAGTCAGAACATGAAATTGTCTTCCATACCATTAAGGAGGAACTCTGGGAAAAAGTCTGAAAGAATGGGGGAGAGAACCATTATTATAAATCACCAGTGTAATTAGAATCATTATTAGAATCTTTGAACAAGCTGAGGCAACTTTCTGCCTTGGAGAAATGTGAGTATCATCATTATTCTTGGTGTAGATAACATTCTTGTTTATGGCCACTGTCTTACCAAGAAAAAGGACCGCAAACTAAATTGATCCAAATCTATCATGACTTTCGTTAGATGAAAATGTTGTAATAGTGAATTATGCTCTTATTGGAGAACTAATAACAAATGTTATAGACATAGGCCCACAAATCACATTTTTATCCTTCAAAATTCATATTATCATGCTCTGGACAGCATAGAAGTTTCTAAATTATACAAAAGCTAGTTGAACATGTCAAACAATGGCTGTAACCTTTTCATTTACCATAACAGACTCTTACTTCCTTATTACTTCTTCCCTTAAAAATATAGAGAAGTCATGGTCTCTTTCATGTAGCATATAAAAATTAGAAACAGAGCTAACTCTGGAACTCAAAAGTCCTAATTTCAAGCTGAGCCCTACCTAGGCTATATAAGCAGCCTAGGCAATTCCTTGACTGAGTCTTGATTTTAGTAGCTATGAAATAATTTCAGAAAATAAAAAATGACAATAACATTTTTGAGACTTGTGTCTTAGTTACTTTTCTGGTTGCTGAGACAAAATACCCAATATCCAAAATTAGAAGAGGAAAGGTTTATTTGCCTCACAGTTTGTAGAGGTTCCAGTCTGTAATCAGCTGACTCCAAGTCAGGGTGGCACATAGCAGAGGAAGTTAGCAAAAGTAACAAGATCAAAAAGGGAAAGACAAGCCTCTTTCTGCCCCTTTTATCTTATCCAGACTGCTGGAATTAGGATGATGCCAGTCCAGTCTGTGGACTGATCCAGAAATCACCCAGGCTTAATACCAGTACTCTTATTCCCAGCACTCAACCATGAATCAGTCACAAACTCTAGATTCAGATCCCTGTGAAAAAGCCCCATCTAAAAGTGCATGAGGCTTTGGGAGGATGTCTAGACACAAACTCTAGAAGCATGCATGGAATGTTGGACCTGAAGCAGTGTAGGTTCCCCTAGTTTCTGTAGCTAGACAATCCTGTGCTTGCAAAGGCCTTTAATTAATTTTCGAATGTTCTTATTTCATTGAAGACCTATTTGGTATCCTTGGTAACTATACATGAGTAACTAGATGAGGTCATTGTCTTCCAAGTTGCCCTAAAACATACCACCAGGTGTGACAAACTCAAGAAACGGGCTTGTTTGTGCAGTGCATTGGACGGTGTCTCCCTCAGATCCATCTACTGAAATCCTATTCCCCAGGAATTCCAACTGTGACCCGATTTGGAAATGTAGCCATTGTGGTATGTAGTCAAGTTTAGACAAGGTTATACTGGACCAGGGTGTGGCTCTAAGCCATTATGAATAATGTCCTTGGAAACCTTTGGATATAGGGAAGTCACCCAGGGTAAACACCAGGGAAGACTGAAGCTCTCCTGCCATAAGCCAAGGAACTTCTAGAAGGTAGGCAAGAGCCCAGAGTAGAGCTTCCTTAGCACCCTTCAGGGGAGCATGGCCATGCCAATTCCCTGATCTACGACTTCAGCATCCAGAGAAGGCAGACTACACCTCTGTGTCATTTGAAACACTCAGCCTGCAGGACTTTGCTATGGCAGCCCTGCTGCACTGACACATTTTAGAAATGACAATAAGCCACTTGTCCTAGTCTAAGAATTCAGGCAGTTAGAGAAATGTTTAAGCCTTGTGCCAAGCACACAATGGCTTTTGTTCCCTGTTGAATGTGACAGTCTGTTAATTTAACTTAGGCAGCCTGACAGGGACAAAAATATTATTTGGGGCTGTCTATCACTTAAAAGCCATTTCAGCCGAAGGTTCTCTTACTTGGCCACAAAGTAATCCTTGGAGCCTTAACTGGAGAACTCATTCTGAGACAGCCCACAGAGGCACAACTTCATATGAAAGATCAGGAGTCAGCACTGTCTCCAAACCTGAGTGGTCCAAGTCAACCCACTTTCAAGGAAAGTAAGGCACATAACCAATCTCTGTGCCACTTCTAGATGCTTCTACACACTGGGTAGTGCTTCAGCCCTGGATCAATCTACAGATATTTTTCTGGTGCTCTGGGAAAACTGGCCCTAAATTTGCATAGCTGGACAGTCAGCTTTCATTTCGTTTGGGCAAGTCAGAGAGACCCTTCTTGGAACATGCCTTTCAATGGGTTTTCCATGCATGCTTCTGGGTCCCAGTTAGGTGATTCTTCTGCCATTTGACAGGAAGATAATCTTGCCTCTGGAATGGTTAGTATTATGTCAACTTGAGAGGGCCATGAAATGGTTACATATTATTAACCAGGTAGGAAACATGTAATCTGTTGCAGGCCTTAATAGAAGAAAAAGGTAGAAGAAAAGGAGGATTCATCCTCTGGGCCATACTGCGTGAGTTTGCACTTCAGTCTCCTGCCCTCAAGCATGAATTTATACCACCTGCTTCCCTTGGTCTCTAACCTGCTGGTGGCAGCTTGCAGAACATCTCAGACTCTGCAATCTCATGAGCCATGTCCTTATAAGACACTTATTATATTCAATGTATATAATTATATATGTGTGTGTAATTGGCTTTATTTTTTGATAACTCTAATACCAAATCCAAATCCTCTCTTATTATATAGTTACATGCTCTTTTCCTACATATTTTGAATGGCGACTTTGAGAGCATAAATGGATTGCCACAGCCCGAATACTGATTTCTTAATTTCTTTATTCATTATTTAATTTATCCAAATATACACAGAAATATTGCAATACAGGTGTCTGCCAGCCATCAAACACAGGATGCAGGAGCACATGTTATGGAAATCTTTTCAAGCAGGGTGCAGAGATGGATAATACACATTCCTTGCCTACTTGGGGAAACAAACCTAAGAGGTGTCAGAGTTGTTTCGTGATTCAGCTGCTGTGACATCTTAGCTATAGAGGACGGAGACGGGGATTCTGTGTGAATAACCTCCTCCTCCTTCACAGAGATGGGTCCAGGGCCTCATGCTTTTACCACCTTGACCCAGGTTGGAGACCTCCTGGATACCTGATTTCCCCAGCACTTACTGAAGTGTCAGACAGGGGTACTGGCTCTCTCACGGAACAGGAAATTCCTCAAGGACAGGGCTGGTCTCAGTGGACTCTCTCTCCAGGGTGCAGACCAGGTCTGGTACATTACTGTCTTGAAAAAGATATTTGCTTGGTGGAACAGACCATCTCCACACCTGAACTGACAAGTTGTAGCTGAGTTTAAGGATAAGAGCCAGGCAGAAGAAAACTTGGACCATGCAGGTAGGGTAAGCTGGGAACAGCTTTCCAAATGAAAGGACAACTTTAGTGAGAATACAAAGCAACTCTTTCTATATGAAGATAGTCACATAGTGCTTCCACTTCTGTTACCATGAATTTACAATTTCATTGCTAAAAGAAATCTGATTTGCCTCTGAATATTATTGTATACATCCTTAAATTGTGAGTCATAGTGAATCCTGGTCTGCTTCAACAATAATAATTCCTTCTTTTTCTCTTGCATAGCTTCTCTTGAAGCTAAAGATGGCCATGTGATCTACTAAACCAAGGTTAGCTGGAGTTACACTGGGAAAGCCTCTTTTTTTTCTTTTTTGATGAAAGAAAACAGAATGGTGATGAATGGAACCTACCCTACTTTCTAGATACTAAATGTGGATGTGGTAGATGTGACATCTATAGATGAGATCCAGCAGATATCTTTTGTTTTAGACAGGGTCTCACTCTGCAGTTCAGGCTGGCTTTGAACTCACTGTGCAGCCCAGGCTGGCCTCAAACTCAGGGCAATACTCCTGCCTCAGCCTCCCAAATCTTGGGATTATGGGCCTGTGCCAACACCCCTGGCTCTTACAGTGGCTATCTTGTCATTACATGAAAAGGACTAAGAGAATCAGCAAGGTGTGAGTCTTCACATGAATCAGTATCAGTTCCCACTGGTCCATAGACTTTTATAATATGAGGAAATAAGTCAACCTTATTGCTGAGGTTGAGATGTGCATTCGAGGTAGTTCTTTTGCCCTTTTATTTCCTCAGAATCTCACTTCTAAGGCAATCTAATATATCTGGGTGCCAAGTTTCTTCTTGGATTTTTAAATTCAATTAGTGAAGGTTTAGTGAAAAGAAATGCCTCATTTTCTAGTACAGCAGTGACTAAATAGAACACTGTTGTCAGCCAATAGCAACAGACCTAGCTGGCAAAAACTGAGGAGCAACCAGAGAAATCTGCCTTTAACCAAGGCAGCAATGCAGTTAGAGAGAGTCAGGATTATACTAATTAGTACATGGATTGATTTTCTACTGAGGATATGGGAGAGAAAAAGACAGTAGCAGCTTGCAATGAGCCTAACCACTAGGAAGTATCTTTTCCTAAGGTCATATTTTTTTCTCTGCACTTACTTCAATTTCCCTCAAATCTTGTGTGACTAAAGATCACTTAGAATCTTTGAGGTGATAAATATCCCTCTTTCTAGAGGCAATGAAGCAGATGCTGTGTGATGCTGCTCACAGCTGTCTCTGTGAGGAAAAGTCTAAGGTAGCTTTGACCATAGCTATTCTATAGGCTCCTCCACCATGTGACCTGGGGCAAGCTTTAACTCAACAAGACTCATTTCCTCCATAGTAAAGTGGGAGGGGTGTGTGTGTGTGTGTGTGTGTGTGTGTGTGTGTGTGTTAAGATGGGAGAAGGTGCAGCAGGGTTTCACAGGTGATCTCCAAAGACCACCTACATTGAAGTTTCTTCAGACAGTGTGTCTGCAAACAGAGAACCATTCATCATTTCATCAATGTCAGTGTGCCAGCTACTCTTCCCAGGATCAGACAGCAGGAATGAGAATGGGAACACCAGGAGACTGCCACTGGGTCCTAGAGCTCCTTTTTCACTCCTTTTTCATCCTTCATATGAGAAGACCAGCACTCAGAGTTTAAGTAGGTGGAGAATCTGGAGCATAAATAGATACTGCCGAGTAGAGAGTCAACAGCTAGCTGTATTTGAAAATCCAGATGCAGTTGAAAGCTAGGAGTGGAGGTGGCAAGACAAAAGCAGGAGATCAACATGACCAGCAGAGGCCAGAGAAAGGAAGACTCAGGAGCAGCCTGCTGGAGACAAGACAGGAAGCAGTCACTGTTAATCCATCACCGCATAGCAGCAGCTGCTGAGTGCAGCTGACCAGAGAGAGATGAATGGCATTCTGTGCGGACAGGAGTGGCAGACACACAGCCCAGCTCCTCTGTGATGCTCAGGCCAGCCAGGCAACATGGGATCAGCAGAGGATCGTAAGTGACACTTACAAATAATCACAATGGCTCCCAAAGATGGAAGACCAGAGGTAACCCCCACCACAGTGCTACTGGTACAGAGCTGACAGGAAAGCAGAGGCTCCATGAAGCATTGGGGTGGCCCAAGGTTACACAGAGTGCATAGCACTGAGCCTGTTCCACCACTGAGCATCCCTGACCTGTGTGAGATAAACGTAAAATTATTTTCTAGCTCTTTCAACCTTTAAAATCTAATTCTGCTCTTACAATTCATTTGTTCACTTATCTAATCTTGCATTTCTTCCTTGAGCAAACATTTTCTTTCTACCTGCCAGGTACCTGCCAGGACTTAGAAAGGAACAGGGCTTACAAGTGCATAGATATGGGGTCATTATATATGGGATCAAGTGGCTCTCTTCTGCTCCTGCAAAGCATTGAGCAGGATAGAAGAATCTCTTTGCTTCAGGCCAGGCTTCCTTTGCCCCTAGAATTCTCTTGAACAAAACATATTCACAGAACAACAATTGGTGTGGACAGTAAAATGAAAGCATTGTTTTGGTGATGTCATCGCCAGGATCATGACTTCCATCACCTTTTCAGGGATGCAATGGGCACTGTTCCTGATTCTTGGCACATATGTGTTGAATGCATATGTATGTGATCGTTTGAAAGCAGTTAACATACATTCACATTCAAGGTCAGGATTCCACCGAGTGCAGGGCCTCCCTGCCCGGTAACCTCTGACACCCTCTCTCCAAATCACATCAACTCACTTGCTTATCTCAAGCCTTTAGGATGAAAGGAAGCTGTGTCTGTGGCCTCTCATAAAATTTGAGATGGAAGGATGCTTATAAAACCTTCAGAGACAGCCTGGTGAAAGAGGGACAGGAAGGCCAATAAACGGAACCAGCCAGAACTTGCTGACAGTCACTCACTCTGGTCCTTGACTCCATGGTGTCTTTATCTGAGGAAACAAACAAATGTCCAACAAAATGGAGGACAAATAGTAATCCTGAGGGAGAAATGAAGCCTAGACCTCCCTGATCTTTATCACGTCTGTGCAATTGGAACTCCTGGCAGTTCCATCTATCCTAGTATGGGCAGAGATGTGCACATTTGTTTGTGGGGAACAGACAAGGACTGAAACAAGACCGAACAGAATGAGTCTTACACTGTGTCTCTAGAAAGATGCTTCAGAGTCGGTCAGCCTCAGACTCAAGTCCAGGGTTCTCCTTTCATTTGTAATTTTCCTACAAATATTGAAAAGGCCTCTTTCCATATAGTGTCCCTGTGAAAACTGATTAACAACTGTGAGACCCTGTCAGTTGTTCTATTGTGGAGACAAAATATCCAGCATTTGCAATGTAAAAGAGAGGCCTATTTTGACTCATGGTTTCAGTGTGGTCAGTCCATGGTCACCTGCCTCCAAGGCAGAAATAGCATGGTACAATGGCATGGTGGAAGAAAAGTGCTTATGCCAGTAAGAAGGAAGTAAAGAAAGAGGGGAGGAACTAGAGAGAATATACCCTTCCGGTCACACCCCCAGTAACTGCCAACCAAACCCCACCTCCATACAGTACATTTAGCTACTGAACTTACCAATGGGTGAATCCACTGATGAGAGTAGCACATCCATAATTCATCCCCTTCCACATGAGACCTTGGAGGACCTTCTAGATTTAAACTGTAGCACATCCCTACATGATACCCTGCATATCCCACAAGCTTCATTATTAATGCAGTCCCAAATTTTTATTGAGCATGAGTCAAGTACTTGGCACCAGGAATATGTACAAGCTAGTCAAAGAGACTATGAGTCTGAGCCTTCACTGCCAGAGAAAATGACCTCACAGCATCATCTCCCAGCTGCTCAATAAATCTTCAGCTAAGATTCATATGTACTATGCTTACTCCTGACCCAGGGGATGTGCTAGGGCTGGATGTGTCTAATTGGCAACAGTTCCTGACTGGAGGAGCATAAAACATGAGAGATGCAGCGGAGCTTCTCTCTGGCAAGGTGACCCACACACAGCTTTGTTCTTATCTTTTGCAACCAGACAGATGTAGGGGAGGTGCCAAAAAAAAGATTGTGCACTTGGGGAGCTTCTGGGCCTTGCCACAATTAACCTACATAACAAACAGAGGGAACCTCTAAAGAAATAGAGTGATATTTCCCTGTGAATAAGCAGGAAGCCCTGCAAAGTGGAACATGCATACGAGAGAAACAATGGGTCAGTTCTGAGGGGCTGGGACAAAGGGAAACTTAGGGGCAATACAAAGAGGGTACATATGTTATTGTGAAGCTATGATCTTGGGTCACTGGACTGATAGCAAGGGTAGGTAGCGGCTAAGCAGGTGTCCTTTTGCAAGTATTTTGCATGAAAATTTCCAGTGGCCTTTGTGAAAGATTGTAGTTCTTGTGATGATGCTTATTATCAGGCACTTGTGACAGCTCTTATGATCATCTTTTGTGACTACTTTTGTTGTCACCTCTTGTTATCATATATCTATGAATAAAATTCCCACCTTCCCAACCACCCAACATTATTTTTTGTTAGGGTTTGACACAAGTACCTCCATTTTGATTCTGAAACTTCTGCTTGATGGGTGGATATGCTGCTTTGCCATGTTGGTTTTCTTCACTGAGCTGTGTGAGGCAGCATGAAAGGAACCCACACTCACCAGGAGTCGGCACAGGGCAGGGATACAGCTCTCTCCTCTCATGAGGCTCTTCTCCCATGAGGCTCACATTGTAGGGGAAAGGCAAACATGGATAAAGGAGTATAGACTTGGACTAGTGACAGTTTCTAGTGATCACTGTTATGCAACTATGCAATGTGAGGCATGTGATAGAGGTATAAAGAAGACTATACACTGGTCAGGGAGCCTGGAAGGAGGCAGTATGTGGGCTGAGGGATAAAGAATATGGGTGGGCCATCAGGTAAAGAAGTCCATGGTAGAAAGACCAGCACAGACCTTTGAAGCCTGGGAAGCCATGTATAGGTAGGAACCTTCCTAAGTCAGGTTACATGAGGTCTTGTCCCAGAGGAATGAGTACAGCACACATTCTCCATGTAAGGGCAGTGAGGGTGGGCACTATAAGGGCAACCCTTACATCTGATCTGCATTTTCAGAGATTCATCCAGTCTGAGTACAGAGTGGTTTGTAGGGCAGAGAGAGCCAGCAGGAGGCAGCACCAGCATGATGTGATGGTGTTATGGCTTGTGTTTAGATGTCCCCTCAAAGACTCATGTGGTGATAGAGTCTTTCAGAGGTTACTGGATCTAGATTGCATGGTTGAATCATGGTGCATTGCTAGGCTCAAAGGCACTAGGATTAGGGGTGTGAGTGCTACCCACATTAAGTTGCCTGGATAAGATATAAGGGATAGTAAGAGTCTCCCCTTGTTGCTTTGCTACTATCTTCTTGCCATGAATAGTTTCTCCTCTGTAATGACTGTCTACTGTGCTACCCTGCCGTGGAGCCCACCAATTATGGACTGACACCCCTACAAATTGCAGGGTAAATAAACCTTTCCTATTTTAACTTGTGGAGTTGGGTATTTTGACTCAGCAATGAGAAAACTAAGGCTAGATCATGATAGCTGTAATGAGGAACACGTTAAGCTCCAGGTCCTAGTGACCTGTAATTTTCAGTCTCTGGGCTTCTCTTTCGCACATACCCAGAACCAGTAGGTGTCACCAGAGACTGAACAAAGTGTTCACTGGGGGCCTGTGGTGGAGAGGGTCTGAAGAATTTCTGTTTTACCCAGATTCTTAGATATTAGCTCCCAAAAATGCGAATATGCAAAGAAGTTGTATAGTTCTGTTATTCAAAGGCAACAGAGCAGACAGTGTCCTGAGTTGCTCAGCAACTGACCTCATAGTTGGGAAAGAATGTGATAAATATAGATGATAGATGATAAATAGATAGATAGATAGATAGATAGATAGATAATAGATAGATAGATAGATAGATAGAGCAAAGTAGGAGGCAGGACAGAGGCAAGAGAGTAACCTACCTAAGTTCATATACAGCTAGCCAATGGCAGAGTCAAGATAAAACTCAACCACATGATCTCAAAAGAAATGTTATCTGTCCCCTACTCTGCCTTCTCACATAACTGGTGACCAGTTCTCTCCAAAGACTCCCATAACATCTCTAGCATCGTAGCATCTTCCAGCCTGGAAGGCCAGATGCTGACCCTATAAATGACTGCCAGTTTTGCTTAAATCCACCCAGCCCCTCTTCCCAGTGGGTATCTCACCTCTCCTTTGATTGCTCCAGACAATAAGGAGGTTAGTGCCTCCAAAGAGGCCATCAGTTTTCCATCTTCATCTTTAATACCTCTGAGTTTGGTGTCAGTTTCCTGAAAGCTCCAATCTTGCCTGCTCTGTCTCTGGGGAATTGGCTTCTGTGGTGTCTGCAAGAAAGTTCTCCCAAGATGCAGTGTTCTGTCTTCCCCATCCACAATCAAAGCACTCTTGTCATCTCTTTATCACAGGCATATTTGTAATCCCTTCCCCTTGTTAACCTTATTGCCACTCCCACCCAATGCCAGAGATGGTCCTTTGGAAACACTGCTCAGGTAGACATACCTCATAGCTGTGGATATCCCAAGAAGAGTGAGAACCAGAAGTTGGGGGTGGCCCATGAGAGCCTGAGGTAGGAGAGAATAAGGTGCAGACGAAGGCCATGGTGAAGGTCAGTGCATTCTGCTTTTCCACGCTGAATGGGAGCTGCTCAGCAGATGCACCACATGCAGCTTTGGTGGTGTGTTTGTTCTGAAAGGCAGGAAAATGTTCTCCCTGTTCATCTGTCTGAGTGCCCATGAGTTATGATTCTGATTATCCTGAGTGGTAACCTAATTGTTATTAAAGCTGTCGGTATGTATTGAACATAGCAGTCAGGGATGTAGAGTCTTGCTGTGGGCCTTGGCACACACCACTGTGTGTGTGGTGTGTGCATGTGTGTGTGTTTCTTTGTAGGGAGCTCTCTGGCTGGAGTCAGCAACCAGAGCCAGAGGTTCATTCTCTAGCAGTAATCTCTCTGCTATGTTCCTTCTAGGTTGAGGAAATTTGCAACACCAGCATCTCTAGAAAAGAAAGGGAACTTGTATGTGTTATACCCCTACTATGTTATGGGTATTTTCACAGTATCTTCCTCATCTCCTGTCTTGACCCTCCTAAGGGTTAAATTCCTGCTTTACCAGTAAAGGTACGAGGCTCTGAGTGATAGAACTATGGACTAGGAGTGGTAAGATTAGATAGTGAGTACAAAACCCGCTGCTTGCCTGCCCGGCCTCTGCTTCCTAGTGCTCCTCAATGGCCAGCACTGTGCTGAGTTTCCATACTGGGTATGTTTGTTGCTTGAACCTAGGAAGTGGGTTCCAACCTCGTCCCTGAATCTCCTTGTTGGCCACAGTCTTTAGAGAAGTCATTTAGCCTCTGGACAATGACTACAAAGATAAGGGGTACTATAGTAAACCTACCCATGTGAGGTGAATCAGAGCAAAAGGCAATGTACTCACCAGCTTCCCACTGATATTCAAACCTCCAGAGAACTTCATCAGCTCAAGTGCTCTAGCTTTCCCTGGGTAAGTATATAGTATTGAAGTCTGATATGTGGTAGGAGTAGGTCAGTGTGGGCTTCATCTGCAGCACTCCTGCATGCCCTCTTGGGTCAGCATGTAAGAGTTAATCACAGTACCCACCAGCATACAACATGAAGGCACTTCCAGAACCTCCCAGGAAGCTGAGAAATCTTGTTCAAACTGTGGTGGGGAGGTTCTACAGTGCTGTCTATCCAAGCAGGTATAGTCACGGCCCCCCGTGGAGAGGCCCATCATTCTGGAACCTCTCAAGAATCTCTTCAGTGACATTAGAGGAGTTAGATTTGGAAAGTGAATCAGACTGAAGTGGAATTTTACTATGAGAAGCTAAAGTAAAAGCAAGACTCAAGACAAATAGGAAATGGGTTGTGCAATGACAGATGATACAAAAAGGCAGGCACTGTAGGGGTCAGAGAACTGAGTTAAAATGTCTGCACTGCTTTCCATCAGCTAGGTAACCTTGGGTTCATTTCCTGTCTCCTGGGGCCTCAGCTTCCCCAGCCATCATGTGGCACTTGGAGAAAATAATGGTGCACACTCAGAGATGCTGGAAATGTCAGGGAATAATAAGCATTTACTGGATGCCTATTAGGCACTTAAAGTAATTTTAGAGTTGGCGGTGGTGGTTGTAATAAACTGACTTTTCTTATCATAAGCAACTGTCCACTACAGAAGAGCATGAAGAAACATGCAAGATAAAGAGTACACTTGTCTACCCAAAGACAATAGCATTAATACAGGGCACAAGCTTTAAGATGACTCTATTTGTATGTAGTTGCCCATAAAAACAAATCACCCTATTCATCCCTTTATAGAATCTGATTGCTTTTTCTAGTTAACACTGTTGCCCAGCCACACTAGCCCTACTTCTGCAATGTCACTGTGATTATCACAGGATTATATTCATGTTACACGAACTGAGCTCACTTCCCGCCATTGACCACATACATGCTTTCCAGGTTTTCTATTGATATTTTTCTGGACTCATCTAAAATTGTGTGAGGTGGAATCTGTCACACTCATTTTATAAATTATATATTGAAAAGTGTGTCATAAACCACAGGCATCACAAAGCTGACACACTGAAAATCATTCCATTGAAAGTTGACATAAGAAAGCTGTGGCCCTAGCATACCTGGGCATGGAGCATGATGAAATAAGATTAGCAGCTGAAAATCTTCTGGAGACACCTGGCCAATCTGCCAAAACCCACCCTGCCCATACAAACATACATCACATATAAAAATGGCGCACTTACATATACCGCACAGATACATGAGATACGGTAAAAATGTTTACATTTAAAAATTTATTACAGTAGTCATATTGTCATTAATCTCCCTCAGATCACTCCCCTGGCTTCAAACACACTCATGCCATTGTTCTTGCCACTTTCTGAAGCAGGTCTGGAAATCCTCTTTTGGAAATGTCTTTAATTGTACTGTCATGACCACCATGACGTCCTAAATTGATATCAAATATTTCCTTTTCATGGTCATTTTCACTTTGGGGAAGAACCAGAAGTAGAATGTTTGCAGATCCCATGAACAATGTGAGTGAGGGCAGAGAATAACATTATTTGGCAAAAATTTCTGTAAATATTTATCAGTGAAGCATGAAAGAAAAGTTTGGTAAATGTCTAGATGAAAAATTTATTACAGCAAACAATACACTACCATCAACTCCCCCTTAAAATAGTCAGAATACCCCCTTTGAACATATTAATTACATTGAACAAATTATTACATTGTTCTTAACAATGCCTTTGACTTCAGCAAGTTTTTCAAAAATTTATTCATCAAAATTTTTATCTTCCCGCATACATACACACCACATATCCACACACTGAATACGTCTCACATACAGACCAAACACACACCAATACTTACAGTGAAATTCCACTCAGATCTTAAAATGATAGTTATAAAAACCATGAGGGATGCTTCCAAAATATTACTAAAAGACATAGAAAACCGTGTGCATTCCTTTAATAAGGAAAAGGTATTTATGTATCTTTGTGAGCACGTATGTGTTTATGTTTGGAAGATTATGCAGGAAAAATAATACTGATATCTTCAAGAGTAGGATTATAAATGTTATCGTTAGTATTTATGGAACTTTCTAATTATTGTGCAAGTAATTTATTGCCTTTAAAAAAAGCTCAAGCAGAGTGGTGAGAATCAAAGGCCTGCACAGCAAACCCCAACAAGCAGTGCAATCTTGGCACCTCACTTGGAAATTCGTAGGACCCCACGCAGCATCTCTAACCAGCTGCAGACTTTTGGGTAGGTCTCTGGGTGGTTGGGCCTCACTCAGCAGCCCTGAGTGGCCAGAGAATTGCCTCAGCTCACTGGAATGAACCAAAGGCCTGCACAGTGAACCCCATCCAGCTGTGCGACCTCGACACCTTGCTGGAAACCCGGTAAGGCCCTGCCCAGCAGCCCCAAGCAGCAGCAGAGCTTTCGTGTGCCACGTGGAATGAGCTGAAGGCCTATATAGTGTACTCCGTCTAGCTGTTCAGCCTTGGCATGCCACCCAGAACCTGATAGAATCACACCCAGCAACCTTCAGCAGCCAGGAAGCTTCACAGTACCACATGGGGTGTGCTGAAGTTTCGCTCAGTGCACTGCCCACATTTGAGGAGACCTCAAGTGCCACTAGGGACCTGATAAAGCCTGACTAATGACCTCCATTCAACTGGAGAAACTCGAAGTACTGATATATATCCGCAACCCAGGAAGCAACTGAGACCTTGCATTCAGCTTTCCCAAGGAAATAGAGGAAAATGACAAAAAAACAAAATGCAATCTCCAACCTCCAGGCCATCCCAAACAAGCCTAGGAGACATGGACATAGAAAAACATGTAAGCCATATACCTGAAACTTCTGAAATGATAGATATGAAATAAAGAAACAACTGCAGGAAGCTATAAAAGAACTCAAATCAAAAATAATCTCCCAGGTAAAAGAAGAAATGATAAATGTAATAAAAGGAATGCTGGACACATCTAAAGAAGACATAGGTTAAAAAATTGAGGAGCACTGCAAAAAGATGGAAACCTTGAATAAACAATATAAGAAAGAAATAATGAATGCATGAAATAGATTCAAAGAGATATCCAGGAAATCAAACATTTCATTGAAAGCTGGCAAAACTGCCTCAATGAAAGTAAGATAAACTTTCAGAGCTTGAAGACAAGTTTGTAGCTAGTGAACAGCAAAGGAAAGATCTTTTAAAAATAACAAGGAATCAGGAAATAACAGTTCAAACTTTGCAAGATTATGTAAAGAAAAACAATATAAGATTGATAAGTATAAATTAAAAAGAAGATGACAACACAATTGATATCAAAAGATTATTTACACAAGTAATAGCTGAAAATTTCCCAAACATGGGACAGGAAACTGACAGATAAGTGAAGCATGTAGAATTCCAATTAGCCATAACCAAAATAAATCTATACCCAGATATATAATAATCAACATCTCAGAAATTCAACTTAAGAACAAAATATTAAAAGCTGCTAGGGAAAAGAAAAAAAATCACCTATAAAGGAAAACCTATCAGAATCACAGCAGACTTCTCAACACAAGCAGTGAGGTCAAGAAGAGCATGGAATGAAGCATCAAATCCTAAAGGATAATGAATTCCAACCCAGGTTGATGTACCCTGCAAAACTTTCCTTCAAAATTGATGGATAAATAAGATACTTCCATGACAAAAAACAGCTGAAGAACTTCATGACTAACAAACCAACCCTGAAAAGAATACTGAAAGTTATTCTAGATAGATACATAAATAAGTACAACTTCAAGAATGCCTACAGAAAAAAAAACCATTAAATAAATCAAACAATAAACAGAGGGGAAAGGTAAAGAACTAATAGTAGAAAGATAACATGACAAAAATAAGCCAATGTATATTAGTTATAACCATTAATGTAAATGGCCCCAATTCACCAATGAAAAGAAACAAACTGGCAGAATGGATCAAGAAACAACATTCAACCATGCACTGTATACAAGAGACCCATCTAACCCAAATGGAAATTCATAGACTGAAAATCAAAGGATGAAAAACAGTTCTTCATGCAACAGGAACTCCAACCCCAGCCCCCCAAAAATAGGGGTAGCTATTCTGTTTGCAGACAATGTGAACTTCAAACCAAGGGTGATCAAAAGTGATTCTTAAGAAGGTCACTAAATACTAGTTAGGGGAAAAGTTCAAGAGGAAGAGATAACAATCTAAAATACATTTGTATCAAATATGGTAGCACTCAGCTGTATAAAAACAAATACTAACAGAGCTGAAAACTCAAATAAGAAATAACACAATTATAACAGGAGATCTTACACCCCATTGACATAAAGAGACAGATCAACTAGACAGAAAAATCAGCAGAGAAATATCAGAACTGAATCAAATTTGTGGACAAATGGACTTAGTAGATGTATACAGAGTGTTCCACCCAAAAACATAAGAATACACATTCTTCCCAGCTGCAAATGTGACATTCTCTAAAATAGACCATATACTAGCCCATAGAACATGCATAAGTAAATGCAAAAGAATCAAAATTATCCCATGAATATTATGTGATCATAGTGGCATGAAACTAGAAATTAATGACAAAAGAACTGCAAAAACTCCATAAATGCATGGAAATTAAATAATACACTCCTGTAGAATCAATTCACAGAAGAGCTTAAAGAAGAAATTAAACAATATCTGCAAGCAAATGAAAATACAAATATATCTTACCAGATGGGATGCAATGAAAGCAGTTCTCAGAAGGAAATTTATTATGGTGAATTCCACATCAGGAAAACAGAATTAACACAAATAAACAACCTGATGATACACCTCAAACATCTAGAAAAAGAAGAGCAAGTCAAGCCCAAGACAAAAGAAGGCAGAAAATTATACTGCTCAAGGAAGAAATTAGTGCACTAGAGAAAACAATAAGAAAACAATGCAAAGAATTAACAAATCAAAGAACTGCTTCTTTGAAAGAATAAATAAAACTGATAAGCTCCTAGCCTACCTTATTTAAAAAAGGAGAGAAGAAACTCAAAGCAATAAAGAATGAAAAGAGTGAAATCACTACAGATCCTGTGGAAATACAGAAGATCATCAATACATACTTTGTAAACCTTTCTCTCATAGGTTTGATAACACAGAAAAATGGACAGATTCCTAGAAACATGTGAATTACTAAAGCTGGATCAAGAAGATGTGAAACTTCTGAATAATCCAATTTCAATTAATAAAATTGAAAATGTAATTAGAACTTTACCAACAAAGAAAAGCCCAGGTCCTGAGGGATTCACTGATGAATTCTACAAGAAATTCAAGGAAGATTTAATTTCAACACTCCTCAAACTCTTCAATAAAATTGAAAGAGAAGCAATTCTTCTTAACTCACTCCTGGAAGCAAGTATTACCCTAATACCAAAACCAGAGAAAGGTACAACCAAAAAAGAGAGCTACAGGCCAATCTCCTTAATGAACATAGATGCAAAACTTCTTAATAAAATACTGGCAAACAGGATGCAGCAAATCATCAAGAAGATTATATACACCAAGACCAAGTGGGATTCATCTCAGGAATGCAGAGATGGTTCAGATATGCAAATCAATAAATATAATATACCATATCAATAAAGCCAGAAACAAGAATCCCATGATCATTTCAATAGATGCATAAAAAGCTTTTGATAAGTTCCAACATTCATTCATGATAAGAACCCTACGGAAAATCAGAATAGTCTTTTCCTCAATCTGATTAAAGCCATCAATGACAAACCAACAGCCAGCATCATATTAAATGGTCAAAAACTGAAAGCTTTTACTCTAAAATCAGGAACAAGACAAGGATACCCATTATTATCACTCCTATTCAATGTAGTTTTTGGAAACATTAGCCAGAGCAATTAAGCAAGAGAAAGAAATAAAAAGAATAAGTATAGGTAAGGAAGAAGTTAAATTATCATTATTTGCAAATGACATGATACTCTACATAGAAGACCCCAAAAGCTCCATCAAAAGCCTACTAGAGTTAATAGACAAATTTAGTAATGTAGCTGGATACAAGTTTGACACTTGAAAATCAATAGCATTCCTCTACACAAACAACAAACTCACTAAGAGAGAAATAAGAGAAGTCATACCTTCACAATAGCATTCAAAACAAATGAAATACTTAGGAATCAATCTAAGGATGTAAAACATCTATTCAGTGAAAATTACAATACTCTGAAAAAAGAAATAGAAGAGAATCTCAGAAAATAGGAAGACATTCCTTGTTCATGGATAAGAACACTGTGAAAATGGCCATTCTCCCAAAATTGTTATACAGATTTAATGCAATTCTAGTCAAAATGCCATTAGCATACCTCACAGATGTAGATAAATTGGTCTTAGGATTCTTATGGAACTGGAAGAGACCTAGAAATCTAAAGAAATCTTAGGCAACAAAGGCAAGGCAGGAGGCATCACAATCCCTGACTTGGTACAAAGCTACTGTGATAAAATCAGCATGGTACTAGAATAAAAACAGATCTGAAGATCAACGGAATAGATTAGAAGATACAACCACAACTACAAACACACTCAGCTACCTTATCTTTCACAAATGGTCCAAATATATTCACTGGAAGAAAGATAGCCTCTTTAATAAGTAGTGCTGGAAAAACTGGCTTTTCATATGTCAAAAACTAAAACTAGACCCATGCCTATCATCACCATGCAATAAACTAAAGTCAAAATGGATGAAGTATCTAAATATTAAAGCAAAAACACTAAATCTACTGGAAGACAAAGTAGGTAAATCTTGAAGACATAGGGGTAGGCAGAGAATTCATGAACAAAAGTCAAACTGCATGGGAAATGCTTCCAAGAATCAACAACTTGGATCTCGTCTTATTAAAAAGCTTTTGCATGTCAAAAGAAATCTCCAACAGTGTAAAAGGAAACTAACAAATTGGGAAAAAATCTTAGTGAACTGTCCCTCAAATAAAGGACTTCTACCTAGAACATATAAAGAACTAAAAAAATCAGACCCCCAAAATTCAAAGACCCAATGCAAAAAATGGGCATCTGAGATGAATACACAGTTCTCAAATGAAGAATTACAAATGACAAAAAAATACATGAAGAAATGTTCCGCATCATTGGTCATTAGAGAAATGCAAATTTAAACAACACTGAGATTCTATCTCAGTCCAGAAAGAATGGCCAGAATCAAGAAAACCACCAACAACAAGTGCCAGAGAGGTTGTGGGGGAAAAGGAACTCTTCTGCACTGTTGGTGGGAGTGTAGGCTGGTGCAACCACTGTGGAAATCAGTGTGGAGGTTCCTCAAAAAGCTGGATTGGAAGTCCCATTTGACCCAGCTATCCTATTTCTAGGCATATTCCCAGAAGTGAAAACATCATACCATAGTGATATATAGCAGCACAATTTGTAATAGCCAAATCTTGGAAACAACCTAAATACGCATCAACTGAGGAATGGATAAAAAAGAAGTGGTACTTTTATACAATGGAGTACTACTCAGTTATAAAGAAGTATCTATCACATTGAGGCTTTTATGGGTAAATGGATGCAACTTGAGACCATACTTATATGTGAAATAAATCAGACTAATGTATTATATTGTCTCCCTAGTGTAAGAAATTTAAAGAATAAATAAGATAAAAAATCTTCAGTAAATATTATGAAAAGGTAAGAAACTTCTCAAAGAGGAAAAAACAACTCAGGGAAAAGGAGAAAAGAAGGAAGAGGAAAGAAAACATATATAAATTTGTATATACACACTTAAGATAGCTAAGATGATTGTGCTACTAATTCTATTAGTTCTTGGAAAAAACAGTTAACATTCATAGGATTAGATCAATTTTGCATGTTTATATCTGATAATCTGAGTAACTCTTTTGAAGATACCTGTGCAAAATAACAACCTTAATTATGTTCTTACCTCCCTGTTTTGAAAGCCTATATTGTCATTGTTTTGGGCTCTTTGTTATTGTTACTTATTTTTCTCGTAATTTGTTTTGCTTTTTTTTGTTTTTCCCTCTAATACAGAAAGGACAGATGTGCATGTATAGGCTTACACATGCCTAGAACTTCTCTTAAAAAGTCTACGAGAATTGATTTTATTATCTGTGATTGTATGAACAGCTACTTTGAAGAAAATGAGACATTATGGTAGCCATTGATGATTTCCTATCATCTTGTTGTGAAGTCCAGTAATTCTTTTATTCTTTGTTTTGATTGGTTTTAATCTGTTTTTTATTATTTACTTTCAATATGTATGAAGGTATGGACAGCTATTTTGAAGAGAACAAGATACACTATGGTAGACATTGATTTTCCTGTTGTCTGGTTTTGAAGACCTGTAATGTTTTCATTCTTTTGTTTTGAATCGTTTTATACTATTTTGTCTTGTTTGAGTTCATTGCACATGAAGATATGGACAACTAGTTAGAAGAAAACAAAAGACATCAGGGTAGCCACTGCTGATTTCCTATTGTCTTGTTTTGAAAACCTGTGTTGCTTGCATTGCTTAGTTCTGATCTGCTTTGTTCTTTTTTTGTTTTATTCTCTTTAAAATTAAAAATTAAAAATATAAGCTCAAGCCAATTTGCACATACACATCTATACATGTGTGACTGTTTGCATGCAAATGTTATGAATAGCCTTCAAAGTTGAGTTTTGGGATTAATTTCTCTTTTGCCTTTCCACCCATCATCCTCCTTTCTGCTTACTTTTCTTAGCAGATTTACTGAGGTAAAATTCATGTCAAATAAAATTCACTAGTTGTGATAAAACAGGTTGGTGAAATTTGACAAATATATGTAGTCATCACCACAACCAGGCATGGAACATTTCCATTTATCAAAAAAGTTATTCTGCTTTGTTGTCTGCTGTTATGCATTTACAGTGTTTACCAGTATGTTTCAGTTAAAATCTACAAGATTGTTATTTGTTTTCTATTTGTCCCATCTGGTTATTTCTCCCCTCTTACATTTTTGGAGTAATTTTTAAAGTAATTTCTTTCTATACCCATTAATATCTTAGCTCTACCTCTCAATTTTATCTTTTGTTTGAGTAGGGACACTTGGGTTTCAAATTAATATTCTACCACTTCATATAAAATTTGATAACCTTATCACAATATTCCTGCATTTTCCTTTCCTGGTCTTTCTTCTGCAGTTCTTATTCATTTAACTCCCATATTTGTCTCAAATTCTATAATTAAAATTATTTTCTTTACTATCTTTGAGAAGTATTAAAATGAGAAATATTTTGTTGCCTACTTTCCACCTGCAGTCCATTCATTTTTAAGTACAGGTGCAGATTTTATTTATGCTAATGTTTCTTTTATCCAAGAAACCAGAATTTGTTGGAGTAAAGGTCTGTGGTGTCTGAAAAATTTCTTATTTTACTTTCACTTATTTGAAAGCCATGTTAGCTGGTTAGAAAACTCTGAGTTAACAGGGTATTTTTTTAATTCTCTCTCTCTCTCTCTCTCTCTCTCTCTCTCTCTCTCTCTCTCTCTGTCTCTCTCTTCCTCTCTTTCTCTCTTTCTCTCTTTCTCTCTGTTTCTGTCTCATTGCACTTTGGCTTCTTATATAAGAAAATATTTTAAGATGTCACTCTATTGCCTTCTAGTTTACTTAATTTCTCACTTTAAAAATTATATATAATGTGTACTGTGCCCTTTTTATCTGTGATGCTTTAATATATTCACTAATTATTAGTAATTTTATTTTCATATGTTTTGCTTGGATTTTGTGAATCCTCTTCCTTCTTTGGAATTATGGTTTTGTCAGTTTGAAAAATGTCCTGTGAACCAGGCATGGTGGCGCACTCCTGTAATCCCAGCACTTGAGAGGCGGAGGCAGGAAGATCACTGCAAGATCGAGACCAGCCTGAGCTGAAAAGGGAGCTCAAAGGCCAGCCTGAACTGCACAGCAAGACACTGGCTCAAAAAAACAAAAACAATGCCATAATTGCTTCACATACCTCATATTGTCCCTCCTTTGAAAGGACTTCAATTGCATGTATATTAAATAAATTCATACTGTGAAAAAAGCTTGTAGTTCTCTGTTCATTTGGGGTTTTTTTTTCTCCTTTTCTATGCTTCATTTTGAACAGAAATCATTCTGATCTTAATACGGTGTTTCTTTTTCAGTCTCTATTCTTCTGTTAATTCCAATTGGTATATTCACTTTTTTCACTTTTCAACTCTAGAAATATTTTTAAACTATTTTATATCTTCTGTTTGGCTCCTTATCATGTTATTATCTCTGTCATTCAATATGTAGAGCATATTTATGATAGCTTTTCAATGTCTTTATCTGGTACTTCCATCATCTCTGTTATTCATATGTCTGTTCCTTTGATTTTTTTCCATCTAATTTTCAGTTAAATGTGTCTACCTGTTTTACAGTTTTTTATGTTACACTGAATTCTAGACATTGCTTTCATGCTGGATTTTGTTGCATTCCTTGAAATGGTATTTGGCCATTTTATGAAATGAAGTTAAATTATTGATCTATTCAGTGTTTTTAAGGTGTGCTTTTCAGATTTGCAAGGTTAAACTTAAAGCAGCTTTAGAATGCAACTATTTTAAGCACACTATTAATGCAAAACCTTTGTGAATACTTTATACAAACTCTTTCCAGATAAAGTGGTGGCCTTGTGTGAGCTCCAGATTATGTTTGCCTTTCTTATTTCCCTGAGTCCTCTCATTTGCTTTGATAATTCCCTTAAATCTCTGCCAGCTCAGGACCCAGCCACAGAATAAAGGTAATCACCCCTCCATTCTCTAGTGTTCTCTCGCTCTGTAATTCCCTTTCAGATATTCTGCCTCCTAAATTCTACCCCCCAACCTCTCAAACTCTTAGCTCTGTCCTCTCAACTCAGTGTGACTATTAGGTTCTATTGGAATTTCCCACTCCATGCATTTTTTTAAATTTTTAAACTAGTTGTTTAAATTGATTTTTAAAATGTTTTAAAATTCATGTTAGCATCTACACAATGTGGACAAAGCTAAATCCCTGCCTTAACAAAGTTGGTGGTTAGTAGAACTTGAGTATTTTGAGAACATTTACTCAGGTTAGACTGAGAGATAATTCTTGACGGTGTTTCTTCTTGACACAAAAACATGTCCTTTTGTCTTGGGAACTATAACATTTCTAGCACTTTCAACATAATTGTGGCTAAGGGCCATGTAGGTTTCAGACACAGGGGTTATCATCTTAGAGCAAAACTATGTTAAGGTTGCAAAGGGTTTATAAGTTCAGAAGGTCTCACCAAAGAGCCCTTGACAGCTCTTTAAAATGGACTCCCAGAGGCCTAGGAATCATTAAATTGTGACTACGAGAGAATACAGAATGACATGGTGGAACCATTGCTCAAAAAGGCTTTCAAGTATCCTGGATTGTGGCTCCCATGCTGACTTCAGGGGTTGTAGGGCTTTCACTTTAGGGGTTGTGTGAATCAGGTTGTGTGAAGTCCTTAAAACCATATAATGCTGCCATCAATACATCAGCATGTGAAAGTCAGATTTGCTCAATCTTTTCAAAAGACACATGTCTCACACATGTCAAAGAGAATGTTACAGATTTAAAGATAGCCCCAGAATGCACATGTTGAAGCCTTGGCTTCCAGAAACTTAAAGTCCGAGTCGCTGAGCTCAGGTTGGAGTAGAATGAACCCTGTTCAGTATGACTGGAGTCCTTATAAAAAGGGAAAACTGAAGTGCAGGCAGGGACACAGGGAGGTTGCCACATGGAGGTAAAAGCAGAGCTTGAGCAGGGCTTCTACAGCCAAGAAACCTCAAGGCATCAGCAGTGAACAGGAGCTGGAGAGGATGTGGAGGAAATTTTCCCTCAAGGCTTCACAAGGAAACAACCTCCATTTCAAATTTCTGGCCTGCAGTGAAACCATAAATTTCCATTGTTTTTTTTTCCCCAAGCTACTTGACTTGTGGCAGCCCCTGCAAAGTGATGCAGAGAGATATCTATAATATAACACAGATTTGCCTGTCGAGGCTCCCACAAAATTTCCTCATTATCACACCACTATCAGAAAATTGCATATATTGTAAAACATAAGTAAATGTCTTTTATTTGTTATTTTGTTTTAAGCTGACAAGCTTGAACTTGGAGAAACATTACATCGAATTCCTCACTCAGTTTGCTGTGTAGCACTGTTTAATTCTTAAGTGTCTCTGGACTTCAGCAACATGGCAAAAGCAGGTTCAGAGTATTAGTGTGGTGATCTATTCTTGCAAATGACCCCAAGTGGGCATGCCTCCCTAAGTGCCTATACACTGTTGGTTGCATCTCATGGAGAATCAAGGTCACATTCCTGGACAATGGGGTGCAGAAGATGGGACACTGCACAACTTCGAAACATAAGAGAGATTGCAGCTTTTGCTTTTGCTATTTTGAAACTTGGCCTTGAGGCCACCTTGTAATGAAGCCAGTCTGCCTGCTGGAGGATGAGCAGCCACATGGAGAAGAATCAAGATACTCAATGGACAGTATGCTGCTGAACATAGGAATGAAACATCTTAGGCCCTCCAGCCCATGTGACCCTCCAGTTGAAGTGGTAATGTGAATGTACCCCACCACTCCACAGACCTAAAAGAAAAAAGAAACTCTTGCTATCTCATATGGCTGCATAATGTATTATGACCAGGCAAACTTTGAATACACTCCTTTGTCCCAGCTAGTCAGTCGTACAGCCCAAGAGTTCCTCCCATCTGGTGTCATATGAGAACCTGCTACCTAAATTCACCCCTTATGTTTGCCAAGCTCTGATGTATAACACAACCCTTAACAAAACACATTTGGTTTGGGTTTTGTTTTGTTTTGTTAAGCACCCTCTGAAATCCACATTTACATAATTGGCCAGGTGGTGCAGCAGACGCTAATGGATCCAAGCTCACTACCTCTACTGCCCCACACCCCACTGCATGGCAGCTCTTCATCAGAGAGCTGAATCCTGCCTATGAAAACTCCACTTCGTTTCCGACTATCTCAGTTGATTTTGTTGGGTTGGTGCTTCATGCTTCTGGGCTTGGCTGTAAAAAATTATAGGGAGAGCTCATTCTTAATGCCACCCTACAAATGGATGTGACTAAATTCAAATCTGAACACCCTACAGCATTTACTTATATTTTGAAGCGCCATTGTCCTTCTTGGTCTAGGTACAAGCCTCCATGGGCAGTCTCACTGCACCCTTTTTAAGACCTATTTCTGTTTCTGTGGTCCTTTCTAGCCACTGATCTCCCTGAGGACAATTCTTCCAGCTCCACAGTCCAATATAAAGCATTTGCTCTGCTGATTTATCATAATAGGAAGAAAGGAAAGACGAAGGAAAAATATTCACAAACCACAAATGTGACAGAAAACTAATATCTAGCATATATGAAAAATTCTCAAAAACTCAACATGAAAAACAAACAAGCAGTCCAATTGCTAACAAGCAAAAAACATGAAGAAACATGTTACCAAAGAGAATATAGAGTATACACAGATGGCAAATAAACACATGAAAAATGTTCAGTGTCACTAACAGCTAGAGAAATGTGAGTTATCACTGTGCACTGGCTTGACAGCTCAAAAAAGTGACAATACTAAATGGTGGAAAAGATGCCAAGAATAGAACATACATTGTTGACGAGATAGAAAATGGTACATCCTTTATGGAAAGTATTTGGGCAGATTCTTTTGAATCTAAACATGACCTGTTAATTTTACTGTTATTTGTCTAAAAAAAGTGGAAGCTTCTGTTCACACAAAAATCTGTATATGAATGGTCATTAGAGTTTTATTTATAATATCCTAAAACTGGAAACAAACAAAATAGGAAAATGATTAAACAAATGGTAGCCTGTCCTTACCATGGAAAATAACCCATTAAAAACATATCAATATACACAATAAACTTAGAAGAATTATGCTGAAAAAAAGCCAACCTCAAAATTATCCTACTACATGATTCCTTATATACAATATTCTTGATATGGCAAAAACTATGAGCTAGAATTATTGGTTTCTAGTTCTTTGGGATAGTGGAGACAATTATCTTTAATCTTCAATTTATGAATTATTGCACAAGTTGAAAATATCCTCCGCACTTTGGAGAGGGGATACTACCTCAGAAAGATTAAGTAACTTGCTAAGGGAAATAGAGTAAATGTAAGCCAGAGTGAGGACTCATACTCACACCTACCCATTTCCAAAGCCACATATGATAGAATATGCCTCCTGATTCTTGGAGAGCCCACCTTTAGAGAGCACCTCTGTGAAGTTACAGACTTGTTCCTATCTCTTCACTAGGCAGTGCATCACTGTGATTCCAAACAGTGAAGAAACTTGCCAGGAACCAGACCAATTTGAGATGCAGATGGAGCCAAGTTAGTGACATCCTTCAGACACAGCATGCAGCAAGCACAAGTCTCTCGAAGCAGGGGTGAGACCATAGGAAGGGAACACGGTCAGATTATGACTGAGTTTCCAGGGGACAGTTCCCTGAAGCTCTGGCAGCCTGTGTGGCAGACCAAAGGAGCCACACAGGGCAGGGACCCAGTTCAGAAGTTTCAGCCCATGTTTGGCAGGCATATCCATAGAAACAGCATGGCAGAAAAGGTGAGTGAAAGCTGCTCATATCAAGGCAGCCAGGAATCAGAGACAGAAGGAAGGAGGTTGGGTTAGAGACCTACCCTTCCAGATCATGCCCTAGAGAACTGCCTCGTATGACCAGACCCACTGCCTAACAGCAAGTCACCTACACTGCCCCCATGGTCCAATCATCTTCCAAATGCCTGTGCCTATCAGTACATGAAGCTTTAGGGGGATATCAGATATAATCCACAATGCGGCATAGTCTACTCTACAGATATAGATGTGACACTAGGAATTCCAGTGATTATTTTTCTATCACTCATTAATTTCTGTACAAACTGCAGACTGGGCCCTATCATGTGCCAATTATCTTGTATACAGCACTGCCCACACCAAGCCTGAAGTCTGGTGAGGGAGACAAATAAGCATGGAGATCATTAGATATGATGGGGTGCCTGTGATACTGGAGAGTACTAGATGGTGACACAGAGCCCAACAGAGTTATTTTCCTCAGGCCAGGGAGATATGAGGACATTTCTGAAATTAGGAGCTGCCTATGCTGAGCTCAAAAGGATGGGTGGAGAGTGGGCAGATGACCAACTGTTCCCTTCACCAGTAATAACTTCCTCCCTCTTTAAATCACTCAAAGGGAAGCAACTGCACACGGTCTACTCTAGAAAGGAACAAAATATGTCTGAACTGGGGAGTAATGAAGAGTATTGGTCACTTTCCTACTTCTGTGACACAATTTTTGATACCCACAAATTAAAGGAAATTTTGATTTGGCTTACTTTGTGAATTTAATCCATCGCCAGAAGACTTCAAGGCAAAAAGATCATGGTGAAAGCATGTGGGAGAGCAAAAATACTTAGCTTATAGGGCCCAGAAAGCAAATTAAGGAGCAATGCCAGAAAGGAAGGGGCAAGACATCAGATGTAGTACCCAGGTCACACCTCAATAACATTATCCAAATATTCACTGAGGTGTGTTTTTCTTATCCCCTAGGTGGCTCCCAAGTCAATCAAGTTGACAGTTAAGATTAACCATCACATAGGTTGATAAGAATCAGGCAGGAAGGGCAAGTGGGGATTCATGATGCAAGACAATGTTTGGGATGGGACACCTGCAAAGGAATCCTGACTTCATGACCTAGAGAATAGGTCCCACCTTACTGGAGAAGAGGAGACCTGTACATGTGGCATCAGCACACAGGGAATGCTTTGATTTGCTTCCAGAAAGAGAAGCATGGTGACTTAACAGAAAGCAAACTAGCTCAGAGACAGGCCCATGGGGCCAGATGCTGTGGTAGCCTAAGAGCTTGGGAAGCCTGTCTTAAGATAGAGACTTGCTAGCTGGCGTTAAGGAACCTTGTTCTGACAGAAGATCCCAAGATGGGACAACTGATTAAGTGCTGAGAAGCAGGTTGAGGAGGTGCCTAGGATTGTCTGAGGGCACCTGGTTGGGTAACTGAGGGCCAGGTGCTAACGTAGGCAGCAGATATTGGAGCAGGTTAGAAGTGAAGTGGCAATAGCTCAGGTTCAGAAGCCTTGTGTCCCAGACGTCTGTAGGATACTGCAGTGAAATGATCCAAATTCAGGGAAGTAAAGGAATACGGTTCTCAGTAAGATGAGTCGGGGTTGGATGTATGGATTTGAAAGTCAACTATGCAATGACAAGGATGGATTCTGAGAGAAAAAGAAGACAACTAGCCACATAGGAGGCTCCAGGTTAGTCTTTATGAGGCTTTCACATTGATTTTCTTCTCTATAATGGATTTTATTTCTCTGTTTTGAAGGAGGATATTGCAGTGTGCTTTTGCCTGTAAGTTTCTGGGTGGTAGAAGAGTGTGTGCAAGCTGAATTGGTTCATTCCTATTTGTCTCATCCAAGATCATCCATAGGTGACCTGGTTAATAACATTAGGCCGAGTCCTTTGGGACACCAACACCAACCAGATGACTGTACACTGTAGAAAACTAACATTCAGAGATGGCAAGTAATTTATTCTAAGTCGGGGAGCCATTTAGCAACAGAAATAAGGTTTGAAACCCCTAAAAGGAAAACAAAATAAGCACTGGCTCAAAGCAGGAACTTCCAGTATCACCCATTTGATCAGCAAATTTTCCCTAGGGCAGCGGTGGCAAACTTAAGGCATGCATGATACAGCAGGCTTGCTTGTATCACTGAAAGCTCTAGAAGGTTCACCATCAATGCCCAAGGCGGTAAGGGATCCCTGAAGGTAAGTCTAGTGCTTATCTGTCCCCACCATACTCTACCTAACACAGCTACTCACAAATACATTGAATGCATGAATAAGTGAAATCAAATGGACAGCAACAGAAAAAAAATAGGATTTTTGAGTCATAGCATCTATCACCGTTCTAAAAAATACAACCAAATTAGCCATGGAAACTAGATTGCTTCACATAGCTTTGCGGCTCATTCACCATTTGCTAAGCTTATGTGATGAGCAATATTGTCTCTTTCTCAAAGTTCCCTGTATCTCTCTGTCTTACTCAAACATACAACAGCCGAACAGCCTCTCAGTCATTTAGCAAACATGGAATGAATTTATATTGGAAAATGTTCAAGAGGGAAGCGAGTGATCATAAGGGTATTTCATTTCAGAAAAAGTATGCTTCTTTGGGGTCGTGTGTGCACAGATAATCTTGCCCCAAGTGCCCATTAACCTGTTTTTAAGGGTGGAATTGGGATGGCTGTCCTCAAACACTTGCAGTATTCCAAAATCATCTGAGAAACAGAGGATTGAATGCTTATGTCACCCCTCCCCGAAAGATACATTCAAATCCTAACTCCCAAGGTGATGTTCTTAGGAGGCAGGAGTTTGGGGGGTGATTAGGTCGTAATGAGATTGGTTCCCATGTAAAGAAGACACCAGAAAGCTTGCTCCTTCCTTCAGCCGCGTGAGAACACAGTGAGAAGGTGCCATCTTTGAGTCAGAAAGTGATCCCTCACCAGACCACTAATCTGCTGATGCATTTATCTTTGGCTTTTCAGGCTCCGGAATTGTGACAAATAAATTCCTGTTGTTTATAAAACACTGGGCTTGTGCTATTTTGTTTCAGCAGCCCAAAAGGACTAATACAGGAGGAAAATCTGGAGAATTTATCAGGCTGGCCTTTCACTCTCATGCCTCTTTGGGGTTGTGAGTGTAATGAGTAATGTCTGAACTAGGTAAAGACAATATCCCCCATAGGAATTCCTATTACACATGTCTCAGTAGGTCCTTGTTAGTACCATATCCTGAGTTCTGCTTGCACTCATCTCCTTTCCTCTTTTTCTTTTCTCTGTAAAATCCATCACCTCTTATCTGTGATTCTATGTCTCAGGAAAGAAACATCTTTGAAGCCAGGAGAACCTTGTATTAGAGGTTGAACTGTGCTCTTCCAAATTCATGGGTTGAAGTGCCACTGGGACTCCTGGTGATAGAGGGTTTTTACCAAGGTAATCTATTCACAACAAGGTCCTGTGATGGCTTTTCATTCAACATGACTTGGTCATTATGATAAGAGAAGAAAATACACAGAGAGAAGGTGACATGAATACAGGGAGAGCATCACAGGCACAGTTAGGGTGCAAGTGTTGCTTCTACAAGCCACAGAATGGCAGACACTACCAGCTTACTGGCATGAACTAGGAGAAAAGTGTGGAACACTTTCTCCTTCAGAGTCTTTAGAAGGAACTATCCTCACCAGCACTTTCATCTTTAACAGAGGACAGACCATGGTTCTAGCCCCCAGAGCTGTGAGACAACACAATTCTGTTGTTGAAGGCACTCTGTTTGTGGCACCTTGGTGTTTCAGCCCTAGGAAGAAGTTAGCATGCCTAGATTTTGGTCCAATCAGTACCATTTAGTGTTTATACATACCTGGGTAAGCTATTTTAACTCTATGAAACCACCACCATCCAATAAAAATCCCATATGAAACATACATATCTTTCAATTGTCTAGAAGCCATATTTAAAAAGGAAAAAAGTTTTTCAATTAATTTTAGCAGCATATTTTATTCAATTCAATATACCTGTATATTATGTGAACAAGTATTCAATATAAATGATGTTAATAAGTTATTTCGCATATTTTTGTACCAAGTCTTTAAATCATACTTGTACTTTATACTCACAGCACATCTCAATTCAGAATAATCTTACTTAAATTTTCAATAGCCATACAATTTACACTGCAGCTCTGACCTTTAGTTGCTACATCTGAGACAAGAATACAGTAATACTCCACCATGGAGACATTTGGATCTGAGAAAAAATCTTGAGCTAACAGTGGACCATGGTAATATGTATGCAGACTGGCTTATTAAGGCATCTTCAAACTGAAATACCCAAAGACCTTAGAAATTGCTCACAAAGAAATTTTCATTTTATCTTTTCAAATTCCAGCCTATCATCCACCTTTCCCACTATTTTTGCTTACCTGGTCTTCCTTTGCTACATAATAGAGTCTGACTTGGCTTCTGAGGAGCTGTATCTCAAATGCTTCACATCTATGGGGCCCAGGAAGTATAGGCCCTCTTCTGTAGTGGAGCCATATGATTAATATACCTATAGTCCCCTGTCCATTGGCACCTTCTAACCCAAAGCTGGGACAGACAGTGCTCAGAAGATTTTGCTGGTAGTGTCTGGAAAATAGATATTTTTACTAAGTTACTAAGCCTGGAAATTCTAGGGTCACCACTCCACCCTGAAGAGAGAGCCTATGAAAGAAACACATGCAAAATCCACAAATTGAGTGTTCTAACCAAGTACTACCTAAAGATGGCAGCACAATTAGATTTTGTGTGACATGAGCCCAAGATGATGGATGGATGGATGGTTGGATGGATGGATGGATGAAATATTTTTAAATACCATCCAATTTGAATTGGCTTTTGTCCCTTGTGACCAACATCATGATGAGTCCTAAACTCACATGAACAGACAATGGTTTTCTATAATAAGCTCTGAGCTATATCACTGCCTGCATTAATATGGCTTTCCCCATAACTGGAGATAGATAAACAAGTAGAACAATGCAAGATACACCCTTGAAGTGGAACACTGCCATCAAAAGGTTAATCTGAGATTGCATGGCTCCGTACATTCAGATACAGTTAAAATAATAAAGATGAGGTTGTCTGCCAGACTATATCATCTCTTAAATTCATCAATCTCCTTCTAATATGGTTAACTTTGGGATCCAGTAGCTTCCTCGGCAGAATGTAGATAGACTTTGCGCTAGTTACTTTTCTCCTCTTACTGAGACAAAATACCTGACAGCCAAAATTAAGGAAGAAAGAGTTTATTTAGCTTACAGTTTGTAAAGGTTTCATTCTGTAATCAGCTAGCTCTAAGGCAGGGGGGCATGGTTGAAGGGCAACAGTTGAAGATAGTAAAAGCCAGCAAAAGCAACAAGATCACAAAGGGGAGAAGCAAGCCTTTTTTCCTTTCATATATTGTAAGCAAGATAGCTTCCCCCAACCAGAGCAGTTGCAGCACTCAGAAAATCTCCATGCCCTCCTCTTCCACAGAATGAGATTATTTACAAAATGAGAACCCCGACCACCTGCTGAGTTGCTTAGTTAAACTTCTAAATTTCTAGAGCTGACATAATGTATCAACCATTACAGATTTTCTTCTCCTGCAGCCCTGGGGACAAAAGCTAAGTAGCCAACAGAGAACCTGAATGCAAAAGCAGTAGGGGTCCAGAGGAGTTTTCCTTGTCAACCTTGGAAAGCCTTCTACAGCAATGCTGGGGCCAGGATTAAGAGGTGGAAGTTACAAAATGGAATGGGGTGTGGAAATCATGGTTAATGCTCTTGAAAATCTTTAATCTCAAAATTGCTCAAAATCTCTAGGTTGCCAGCTTTGTTCCACTTCTCTCTATTAAAGGCTTGCGATTGTGCAGGTTTGATGCACAGTGCAAGAAAATGTACATGTCACTGCCCCTGCTAGTTATGGGACCAATGACTATGGTTTAGTCACCACATATAACAGCTGGAAACTGGTTCAGTTCTCTAGGGGAGGAGAGGGACTCTTCGCAAATGGATGTAGGACCCACTGGCTTGCAGGGATAGGAAGCAGGAAAGCATTATGGAACTTGATGCTGAGGGTGCTGGGACGAGGGCATGAAACAGCAAGCTCAAGGAGAACTGCTAAGTGCAGCAGTGTTAGAGAGGCAGTTGAAATATACAGTATATGTTAATTATTTTTTAAAAGCTTATTACAGTAAAAAGCACATTACCATCAATCTCCCCTCATTATATTCCACCTTGCTTTGAACACTGTTATCCCACCATTCCTGATACTTTCTGAAGTAGGTCCAGAAGTCCTTTTTTTCAAAGGTATTTACAAGGTGTGATAAAAATGCATAATATTGCTGTCAACTGTCATCTAACAAAAAAACCAGCTTCTTTGAAACATTACAATGTCATCATCCACTTTATTTGCCAGATCTGGCACCATATGACTTCTGGCTCTTCCTTAAAGTAGAAATGATCATGAAAGGTAAACATTTTGAATAGATTCAGGACATCAGGGCCGTCATGATAGTGCACATAAAGGCAGAAAAGAGGACTTCCGACCTGCTGCAGAAAGTGGCATGAATTATGTAATAACTATGTTGAAAGCAAAGGAGAATATTTTGAGGGGAGTTAATGGCAATGTGTTTTTCACTGTGATAAAATTTTGAAAATTTAAACCTTCACTCTTCTTGATCACATTCCTACTGTCGTGACCTGGAATTAAATACCCTGACAAGGATCCCATGCTCAGCGAACATAGCTGTAGGATCTTCAACAAATGAGTGTCCACAAGTAAAGTGAAGAGTCATATCAGACACTGGAAATGACTCAGAAAAGTGGACGTGCTGCAGTTGAGAGAGGGTGTAATTCTGGAAAACTCACCAGGGGACAGAGGATATACATCTGGAAAACTCATCAGCTCAGAGGACCATGTGTTTAACCCTAAAGAAACATGAACTAATGAGAGAGGTACCAGGGTCATTGAGAATCTTGCCTCTAAGTTCAGGATGGAACTATTAAAAAAAAAACTTGGAAAAACCATGGAATTCATAAATAATAGAGGCCAAATGGCAGTGCTCAACTGTCATAAGCAAGGTGGGAACAAGGATTAGAATAAGCAACAGGTCAGGGACCCTGACCCCAGAAAGATATGGAGATATTTATTAGACATGGATACGGTAAGACTATGGCTCAACCTACTGAACCAAGAGATATCAGAAGCTGACATCAGAAGCAGGCATCTGCTGCCTCCCCTAAGACTAGACTCTGCAGAGAAATGGCCACAAAGGATGGGTCAACCGACAGAACTGAGATGTAACAGAGTAAAATACTGCATTCAATCCTGACTACAGCTGATGGAGCACACCTTCACGGACATGGCAGGTCTGGTCCATCTTCTAGAACTTTCCCTCAATGCAACTGCTGGTCTTTCCCCCTATTTGGTGCTCATTCTGACTTCTGGTTTTATCCCAGCTAATGCATTCTCAAGATTTTTTCTCTGCTGTACCTTGCTTTGTTTTGTTTGCTTTAGTCTAATCATCTTTACTTCCTTTGTTCCTTTGCCTTTCATAATCCTTGTGGCTCTTTCCATTATGACATGTCGCAGTTGTCACTAATGAATTTATACTTCTGCTTCTTGTTTAAGCATAATCTTTCCTGGGCAAAGTATCAGTGTCACTCATCAGCGTACTGAGTGCACTCAGTAGTACATTCAGCGTGTACTACTAATCAAGACACACAAATGTCCAAACCTTAGTAACAAAAATTGCACAAATTCCTGCCTTGTAAAAAGGCCACAAAGCTTATGTGGAACAAAGCTCTAGGACTGGCTGGGCATTCTGGCACACACCTGTAACCCCAGCACTTGAAAGGCTGATGCAGGAGGATTGCCATCAGTTCAAAACCAGGCTGGGCTACATAATAAGTTCAGGATCAATCTGAACTACATAGCGATACTCTGTATTAAAAAAAAAAAACAACAACAACAACAAAAAAAAAACTCCAGGACTGGGACTCGTGCAATAAATCACATGCCAGCATGGGCTGTTCACATCATCACTGCAATGATTAAAAGAGGAATAGCCAGTTGTGGGAAAGGAAACAAAACCAAATCCCCCTGACTTGGAGGGCACAAGTCTTACATTGCCACAGGCCCAAAAGCAATGGGGTTAACTGACAATGGAATGAAACCTCCAAAATGCTGAGCCATAAAACATTTTTCTCTTCATAAATTGATGTTCCCAGTGTTTGTTACAGTGACACAAACTTGACTAATACCCAAGGTCTCTGGGTCTCTTCTGTAAGGGCACTAATGCTCTTCACGAGGCAGTGCCTCCCTGACATCACCACTTCCTGCTACAGGCTGAGTAATTCTATCCCTTCAAAACTCAGGATGAAACTTCATCACCCAGACAAGTGTTAAGATATAGGACCCTTTGGGAGGTATTTGAAGCATGAGGGCTCTATTTTTTGTGAAGAGAACAATGGTGCTATAAAAATTACCCTCTTTTTATCTTTTTTTGCCCCCTGGCCTGTGACATATGAAAAGATGCATTTCCTCCCCTCCAGAGAACATGGTGCTCAAGGTACCATCTTGGAAAACAAAAAGCAGCCCTCACCTGGCACAAAGCCTATGGGCACCTTGATCTTTGACTTCTTAAGCTCCAGATCTATGGGAAATAAATTTCTGTTCTTTAAAAATTTCTCAGTTTCTAGTGTATTGTTATAAAAGCAGGTATAGGCTTAAACACTCCCAAAGGTGCTACCTTGTATACTACCTATCACACTGGGGATTAGGTTTTAACACAAAAGCTTCGGAGAAGCACGAACATGTAGATCACAGGAATAAGCATTGGATTCCTACCATGTGCTTGTACTGTCCTAGGTGTCAGGAACAGAGCTGTGACACAAATGAAAAGGCACTCTGCTTCCACAGTGTTCACATTCAGGGATGGAAATCTGCGTAGACAGACTACAAAATAAGTAAAAAAAAAAAAAAACCCGATGCTCAAAGGAGATAGTTTTTGAAGCCATTGAAAGATGTGAAGCGTGAAAGGTGGAGGGAAACTGAGATTGACCTTAGACTGGATGGTCCATCAACATTCCTGAAATTCTGAAATGTTGCCCAACCTGGGTAGTTTAGCGATTTAGCATGATCCTGTCCCCAAAACCTGAGCTAGAGATATAACTCAGTGCAAACGCTCTGGACTCAATCCCTTATACCTCCAAAACAAACAAACAAAGAAATAACTCCAAAAAAATTACCATTTGTGAAAGAAGGGAGAATTGTTAGATGGGTCCCAGTGGAATATAATTTATTGCAGGGACAATGAGCAGAGAGAGTCCAGTGATGAAAGTTATTGAAATCTATCCAGGACAATCGAGTGACCCAAACCAGAAAAGGGACCATAAATGACTAAGAAATTTCCCCTGTGCACAAAGGACTATGTGGAGGGAGGTACTTGTATGGTTAGTTTTGTCCTACAGAGGAGCTCGTTTTTGTATTTCATTTTCTAGGTTGTTTGTTATTCCTTTTTATTTTTTCTTCTATTTAGTTTGTGTCTATGTTCTCTCTTTTTATCCACCATCTAGTTTCCTCACCTCCCATAACAATATTACGATCCTATTTCTTATTCCTTTTTCCCACTTTTTAAATACCTCTGTTAAAGTTTTAATTTGCCATATTTGCTCTCTCAGTCACTTCTATTTCTCCTGTACTAACCCTCTGTTCTCCCCATCCTGCTCCTTTTGCTTTACCATGGCTTATTTAGAGACCTCTCTTCCCATCCATCTTTTCCACATTACAAATACACAAACTTATCAGCAGTTTCCAACTGCCACAGAGCTTTCCTTAGTTACAAAGTACACCTCCCTCCTATATCGGATTTTTGCCTCACAAACATCTTCTTAAAACCTTCAAACTAATCCTTCAATGAGTTAAAAATCCTACAACAAAATATGACCCCGTATCAAATTTTCTTTTTCATCTATTGTTATTCCTTCATCAACCTCCTACGTTACCGACTTACACTCCCTTTCCACCCACCCTTCAGTCTCCTGTCTCCACTTCTCCTATCACACCATCAAACAACTGCATATAGATTATTAAGAAAGGGCTAATGTGCAAATTCAAGGTCTATCTTATATAAGTGATGTACAATTGGATCTGTTGATGCTGTTATAACCAGAAGTAACTGTTTCCCCAAAACTTAAGGAAAAGATCCAATTCACTTAAATAGCTTAAGGAATAAATACTATCTCTGGACATATGAAGCAGAAAACACACCATGGGAAGCATTATCTTGTTACAAAATGTTGCATTACTCTCCAAAAAGATGAATAATAATATTCATTGAAACTGGGCATTTGGGCACATTATTTCATTAGCTCAGCTTTTCATTCTGTTTGAAAATTTCCAAAACATTAGGATATAGATAGTTCAAGAGTGAGGAATCTGAATTTCAGTGATTTTTCTCAACTACAGCAGAAGCTAATTGTAAATGGAGTTGTAGAAATAGGAAGACAGTAAAATTAGTCAATATTTGTTCTTAAAAGAGCAACACATGCTTTTGAACATGAAGCTATTGAATAGTGAAATCAATGGGAAGTGTTTCCAAGTGAGCTCATCAGTGTGGGAAGGGGTTGCAGCCCCACTGGTTTGTTTACCAGCTGCTCATCCTCAAACTAAGTAGAAAGGAAATCTGCTCTCCTTTGGGTACTTACAATCTTATTGGTATACACACTCACACACACACACACACAAAACACATGGCGAAACATGCACATCCCATTTCCCTATAAGCGTGCTTTGCCATCTTCAAAAGACAAAATTGATTCCAAGCCGTTGTACAAGATGACCTGGAATAATCAATGATTTTAAAATGCACAAGAAAATGATGTGACTTGATCCATTTCTGAGCCAATAATCTAAATTCTACACTTAGGAAATTTCTAAGCTTATTTTAAATCGTTGGTCTGTTTGCAAATGATACGTACTCCACTGCAAAAAGATTCAGAGAAACAAGGAGAAAACAATCTGATCCCATCATCCTTGCACAGATCTTTACTTTGGCTTGCTGTGTATGTCTGTGGACCATTTCAAAACAGTAAGTAAATATCTAAATGGCACAGATGGTCTTTGCCTTATTGCTGCATCCAGCTCTCCATACGGTGGGGCTTTTCACCCACTTGGCTTGGAGAGGGTCAGTCCTTAAAATCTAGGTCACTCCAGGGTTGGCAGAACCTCCCTGTGCTACCACTCAGGCTTCACAGGAAAAGGTTTCTAAGAGAATCTAAGACACCTTTCAGGTTTCCAGGGAAAGGGGACACTGGTTTAAGCAGATGAGAGATTCTGCCTGCAGCCCCCAAATGGTTATAATCAGAGACCACATGAAGCCATCTTTCAAAGCAGAGTGCTGCCCAAAAGGCTCCTTGGAGAGGAGAACAGACATGCACTTCCCTGAGAACTAAGAGTAGCCGCTTTGGAAGTAACTGCAGTAGTTTCATTTTTCAGATGAGGAACTTGAGCCTCTGCCCTACCTGAGCAGTCATTGGGTTATATGTTTGATACATTCCAATAGCTTTGTGAACTTAGTAGAGGAATGGTTACAACTGGAGACCATGATGATAAGTGAAATAAATCAAACACATGAGCTATTTCCCTTATATGAGAAATCCAAACTATAAATAAAGAGCAAAATAAACACAGACAACAGGAAGTAGAGGCCTTATTAAATGAGAACAGGGTCAAAGATGGAATGGAGATGAGACAAGAATGAAGAAGTGTTCGGCACGTGAACCAACTCCACATAAAGAATATAAATTTTATGTACGGCAAATACATACTAATAAAAAATAAAATAATAAAATTTTTGAAAAATGAATGCCACACATCAACCAGAAATTTTAGCAAGACTGACATATATGCAACAGAACTTTATAAAAACCTGAAATGAATTACCTATGCTAACTTATAGAATGCATTAAGATGCACACATTTCTTAGGTATCAGATATCTCTTCTGCACCTATTTCATGGACAGAAAAATCAAGGAATAACTTGAATGAGTCTCCAAATACAGTGAGAAATGAAACAAACACTATAATTGGCAAATGAGCTAAACCATACCTGGCAAGATAAAGAAGCTGTATAAAGTTATGAATTACCTCACAAAATAAGCATAAACTGTTTTAGCATCAACTCCTTCAGCCCACGTGTTCTACCACAAAAAGAGTTTTTTCTCTGGTCTCATGTGTCCCAAAGATAAGGCCACTGATCAGCTGTTCGCCTCATTTACAATTTCTGCCAGGCATGTCCAACCTTTCTGGTTTGTTTGGGCTCCACTGAGTGTGGAGGAATTGTCTAGGGCCTCGAATAAAGTATATGATATAGCTAACGTATGAGGTGTGATAAAATATGGTGACTATTTAAATTAAAAGATCATTATAGTAAAAGACACATTATCATTTATCTCCTTCACAATACAGCCCCTGCCTTTGAACACACATATCCCACCCTTTTGTACACTTTATGAAGCAGTTCTGGAGGTCCTCTTTTGTGTGTGTCTTTAGTTGGACTGTTGTGGCTGATTCAATGTTCTTAATCGATTCCAAATGTTTACTTTCATGGTTATTTTGACTTTGGGGAAGATCCAGCAGTGACAAGGTACCAGATCCAGTGAATAAGGGGTGTAAGAACATACTGTTTTTTCAGAACCTGCCTTTCTGTTGGATGGTATCTGACAGTAGCATTCATCATATTCTTTATCATACCTCATAAGGACACTTTCAAAAGGTTTCCAGAACTGCTTCAGAAAATGACAGGAATGATGAGATGAGTGTATTTGAAGTAAGAGGGAATATTATTTAACATTCACTGTTTATTTTTGTCACCCCTTGTATATAAGTAACAAAGCATCCCTTTAGAATATTTATTATAACATTAAAAAGATAAGTGGATAACAGGCCTGAGAGCTTCAGGTTAGATGCCTGGGACAGTGCATACTTGGGCCACTCTTTAATTGACCCTTACCTCAAACTGCCCCTCATAAAGCTCAGAGGTCTCACCTACCTGGTGCTCAGATCAGCCCTGGCTTTTATTCACTTATTCCCTTGGTGGTCTTCCTATTGTGGCCTCAGCTATGGTAATTATGCTCTTGAACAACAGATGCTATACTGATGGGGTTTTTTTTAAGTCCTCATCGATCCATTATTTCAGTGCTTCATAATAACAGCCTCTTCTCTGTTACATTTTCTTTTCATTTCAAGAGTAGAGAAAATTGTATGTAAAAATGAGATTTTTTGGTTAGAGTCCATTTGTTTCTTTCCATGAAATTACACACTTGTCTTTGAAGAAACTCCATCTGTGTTTAGCAAAACACAGTCTTCTGTGCAAGGCCTCTTTGCTCCTGAAATTGTGCCTCTTCTGGTTTCGAGCAAGTAATTGCTTCCCCGGCATCCTTGGTGTCGTGAGCAGGCAGCCTCTGTCATCCCAGCCCCTGACTCTGTGTGCAGACCTGGGGAGGCACCACATGAGGAGGCCAGCAGGACATTTTCCTCTCCTGGTCCTGGGGCAGTCTCCACTACTATGCCAAGGAAGCCCCATGGGAAAGTGGATGTGCCAGTGGCGTTAGAGTAGGTGTGGGCAAGAGCCAGCAGAAGTAAAGCTTGGATAAGCATTTTTCCCATGTAACTAAGAAGTCATCGCTTCTGCCGTACTCAGTGGGAAAAGGTATCCTGTGTCTCAGTTTCCTCTGAAGATGGGTGTGAAGTATTTGGAATGGATCATCTACTCAAAGGGAGGTGCCAAGGCTCTGCTCTTACCAGCCTCCCTCAAAGTAATCCTTTCAAATGTACATCAAGTTGTTCCGCCCATGCTGAAAACTCTGCAAAGCATTTTCTTCACCAGAAAATCAGATCCTAAATCTTCCCATGCTTCTGAGTCTTTTCTTGTCTACCAGCCCCTCCTCCATCCCTTCTCACTCAGTGTGCTCCAGCTCAAATGCTGGGCTGTCACTGTCACTCTACCTCAGTCACCTTCTGTTACTCACACTTCTTTATGGTCTGCACAGAATCCATCTTCTTATCCCTCTCCTGACCACCTTTGTTATTACTATCCATGTCATACCCTCTCTTGTAAAGATATGATTGAAAGCTATATGGTACAAGGGTGATGCTTGCTATGAACAAACGACCACTTTTTCTGCTAAAGGCTCCCATTATATGCAAGATTCCTGAGGTCCAGCAGTGGTCACGTAGGGCCCAGCACAGTGCCTGATACATAGATAGCTCAGTGAATAATCATTTATACAGGGATCGCTGTTCCAACTGAGAGTCTCAAAGCTCCATAGTAGAGGGATGATTAGTGAGACCCAGTAGCACCCTGTGGGATAGGCAGCTCTCACTCCCTCACAGTCCTGGAGCTAATGCTCACAGCGTCAGGGTGGGTGTGGATCCAGAGCTGCGCTCTGGGAGGGGGATACAGGAGCCCAAGTTCCCCAGCAACTTCAATACCAAGGGACCAAGTCAAGACACAAGAGTCCCTAAACGGTCATCAGGCTTGCAATACTGCACTCTTGAGAAGGATATTTTAAAGATCTGCTTTTTGTCCTGAAGCCTTTGACTTCTGAAAAGCTCATGGAGCTCATGTATCACCAGATACAGGTCCCCATTTTTTTTTTAATGATTTAGATCTAAAATGTCTCCCAAAGCTCCACACACTCATGAGCAGAACTTCTGAAATGTGATTGTGTGATAGGGGTGGTATGTCTGACTTGCTGTTTGGAGACAGGGTCTGATCAGAAGGGGGTTCACTGTGGGTGTGGCCTAGAAGGGTCTCTCTCCTTTCCTGACTGGCCCTTTTCTCTCTGATTCCTGGGCACCATGAGATGAGCCTCTCTGCCATGCTGCTTCCCCTTTGGAGCCCCTTTGGGGCTCACTTGCCCTTCTCACAGCCACATGGTCACAATCTTAACCAGTTTCCTCACTCATGCACAGGTTGGGTGTATATTAGAAAAGAAGCAGTTACATCAATAAATGATCCGACATTTCTGAACACCCCTAGCCACTCCTGCCCTTGGCTAATCATCCTCCTAGGATTTCCGTCCACCTATATTAGGCAACTGCTGTGATTTGAATGTGTCTCCAGAGTCTACTTGTTGGGAAGCAAATCCTCAAGGCAAGTATGGAGAGGTGGCTCTGTCTTCAAGAGTGGATTAGCATTGTTATGGCACAAGGAAGTTTGTTATCACAAGAGTCAGTCTGTTATAAAAGTTAGTTTGGTGCTATCTGAAATTCTCTTGCCATGTATGCTCTCTAGAATAGTAGATACAGTGTGGAGCCCTCACTAGATACAGCCCCTTGATCTTGGCCTCCCACTCTCCAGAACTGAGAGCCTAATATACTTCTATTCATTATGAGTGACTTAGCCTAGGTATGTCCTGTCTCAGCAGCACAGTATGGACTAAAATAATGATCTACCCATGTCCATGGATTGGCTTGTTCTTCTTGCTGGCAGCTAGCAGCATCAGGCCTTTGAACCCTACACCTGACACTCATAAGGATGAGATCTTTGTGGCCTGTGAAGAGGGGCTAGTCTGGCTGTAATGTGTCTTCTATTGCCCAGGTACCCGACATCCTGGCATTGCTGTCTCCTAAATGAGAGATTTATTCCATGCCATAAGGATTTGTCTCTGTGACTCTTCTGGGCCTCTCTTCAGGAAAGAGAGAGGAAAGGCCATTTAGGAGTAGGAAATCACCACTCACTGTGTCCCCCTTTCCATGTCTGTCTCTTGGAGCATGCTGCATGCTTGCTGCCACTGTTACCTCTGAGAGTCTCAATGCTCCCTCTATCCTGGCTCAGCTCCTGAGGAGTTCGTCTTGTCCCTGGCTTGTTCTTGTCGAGCTTCCTGGGAGCTGTGAAGTTCACTTTTCTCACTTGTATTTTATACTCCAATCATTCTTTGGACAAATGATTCTATTTCAAGCGGGGGAAACTGAGATTATAGTTCTAATGGAGGTTTTCTGGCCCCAAGTCTCATGACTCGTTAAGTGGTGAGCCATTTCAGGGATTCGAAATTAATCAAGAAACACAAAGTGACAAATGGAAAGATGAAAAACTCATTTTTTTGCTCACATCTAGTAATACAGTCTCAATAGACAAAGATATATGCACAGAATGTTCATCTTGGCACAATTTATAATTGTGAAAAATTGGCAATAACCTAAATATCAACAAAAATAATGAAAACTCTATATGATGATAAATTAGGCAGCCATTAGGACTGGCAATGCAGGGTCATGCTTATTTTCATGTTAATTTGTGTAATGCATTTCACTGAATGAAAAAGACAGATTTAAAACACGGTCTCCCAATACTATTCTCTGGAAGTTAACACCATCATGTTTCTGCTGTAGCTTTACAGATATTTTCCGTATAGTTGAAGACATTTAAACACAGTCACTCAAAATGGATGGGAGAAGAGAGAAAAAGAGAAGTAATCTATTTTACAAAACAGGAATATGCATACTGTTCTGTAGCTTGACCTTTTTAAAATTTGATTTAGATCTATGTGATCTTAAAATGGTCATTTTCTTTCTATCTTTCTTTCTATTTATTTATTTACATTGTCTTTCCAAGACAGGAGTCTGTATATGCAATTTAGGTTGGCCTGGAGCACACTTTGTAAACCAGGCTGGCCTCAAGTTCAAACAATCCTCCTGCCTCAGCTTTTTCAGTGCTGGGATTACAGCAAATGTGCACCACCACGCCTGGATTTTTCTTTCTTTCTACATTTATTCATTAAACCTTCGCTGAGCATTTTCCATTGGATGCCAAGTGCCACACTCAGCATTAGGAAGCTCTTCTCAAACAACTGAGTATTCTGTTACTTATTTCATTATTTCCCTAATGTGAATTTTTCTTATTTAAAGAGAAAAACAAAACAAAACAGAAAAAAGGGTAGCAACAATACAAAATTCCAAGGAAAAAAAGAAAAGAACAAAAAACACTAAGAAATCATTACTTGATAACTTACATACTATCATGTTGGAAATAGTTGTTCAAGCTACAAAATTAAAACATACAAAGTACACATTCAAACAATGAGACTGTTAACAGTTCTACTCCAAGATATAACAAAAACAGTAATATGGTCATGTATTTTACACACTTAAACATACATGCAATTATATCCTTTAGAGTACTTTCTTTTCTTCTCTTTTTTACAGTAGCAATAACACATTTTGGGTTTTATTATGCCTACATTTCTTCTTACTTTTTACACTAGAGACACAATGTGATATTTATAAATATGATTCTTATTTATTTCACTAATGAGGATAGTCTTAAGTTTCCTCCATTTACCTATGAAGGCCTCAAGATCATCCTTCTTCATAGCTGAGTAATATTCCATTGTATAAAAATACCACATCTTTTTCATCCACTCTGTGTTTGATGGGCATCTTGGTTGTTTCCAAGATTTAGCTATTACAAATTGTGCTGCTATGAACATAGGTGCACATATATCACAGTGATATGACCTTTCCAGTTTTTCTGGGAAAATACCCAGGAGAAGAATAGCTGGGTTGAATGGAGCTTCCAGTCCTAGTCTTCTGAGAATTCTCCATACTGATTTCCACAGTGGTTGCACCAGTCTACACCCCACCAACCGTGGGGGCAGTGTTCCTTTTCCCCCGGCAACCTCGCCAACATTTGTTATCAGTTGATTTCTTGATGGCAGCTATTTTTTCAGGAGTGAGATGAAATCTCAATGTTGTTTTAATTTGCATTTCTCGAATAACTAGTGATGGTGAACTTTTCTGCATGTATTTATTTGTCATTTGAATATCTTCATCTGAGCACTGAGTGTTCAACTCAGATGCCCATTTTGGAGAGGGTCTTTGAATTTGGGGGCTTGATGTTTTTCAATTCTTTATATGTTCTTGATATAAGTCCTTTGTCTGAGGGGTTGCTGGCTAAAATACTTTCCCATTCTGTGGGTTTTCTTTTCACTGTGTTGGTGGTTTCATTTGAAGTGCAGAAAATTTTCAATAATATTAGATCCCAGTTGTTGATTCTCTGAAGCATTTCCTGTGCAGATTACATTTTGTTCATGAATTCTCTGCCTGCCCCTATGTCTCCAGGACTTCAACCTACCCTATCTTCCTGTAGATTGAGTGTTTCTGTTTTAATGTTTAGGTCTTTAATTCATTTAGACTTTAGTTTTGTGCATGGCGATAGACATGGATCTAGTTTCAGTCTTCTGCATGTGGAGAGCCAATTTTGTGCATAGTGATAGGCATGGATCTAGTTAGAGTCTTCTGCATGTGGAAAGCCAATTTTTCCAACACCATTTATTAAAGAGGCTATCCTTCCTGCAGTGAACATGTTTAGCCCCTTTGTCAAATATCAGGTGGCTGAGTGTCTTTGTACCTATATTTGTATCTTCTAATCTGTTCCATTGATCCTCAGGTCTATTTCTTTGCCAGTACCATGCTGATTTTATCACAGTAGCTTTGTAGTACAGTTTCAAGTCAGGAATTGAGATGCCTCCTGCCTTGTCTTTATTGCCCAGAATTGCCTTTGGTATTCTAGGTTTCTTCTGGTTCCAAATGAATTTTAGGAGTGTTTTCTCCAGATTTGTGAGGTATGTCAATGGTATTTTGATTGGGATTGTGTTAAATCTATATAACAGTTTTGGGAGTATGGCCATTTTCACAATGTTGGTTCTTCCTAGCCAAGAGCAAGGAATATCCTTCCATTTTCTAATATCCTCTTCAATCTCCTTTTTTAGCGTAGTATAATTTTCAGCATATGGGTCTTTTACATTCTTAGGTTGATTCCTAAGTATTTCATTTTTTTTTAGATGTTATTGTGAAGCGCAATATTACCATAATTTCTCTCTCGGTGAGTTTCTTGTTTGTGTACAGGAATGCTATTGATTTTTGCGCATTGACTTTATAGCCAGCTACACTGATGAATTTGTTTATTACCTCTAGCAGTCTTTTAATGGAGTTTTTGGGGTCTTCTATATAAAGTATCATGTCATTTGCAAATACTGATAATTTAACTTCTTCCTTTCCTATCATTATTCCTTTTATTTCTCTCTCTTATCTGATTTCCCTGGCTAGTGTTTCCAGAACTATATTGAAAAGGAGTGGTGATAGTGGACATCCTTGTCTTGTTCCTGATTTTAAAGTGAAAGCTTTCAATTTTTGTCCATTTAGTATTATATTGGCTGTTGGTTTGTCATAGATGGCCTTTATAAGGTTGAGGTATACACTGTGTATTCCAAGTTTCTGAAGAGTGTTTATCATGAACATGTTTGGGACTTTATCAAAAGCTTTTTCTGCATCTATTGATATGACCATGTGTTTTTTTTTGGCTCTGTTGATGCAGTGTATTACATTTTTGATTTGCCTATGTTAAACCATCCCTTCATTCCTGGAATGAACCCCACTTGGTCAAGATGTATAATCTTGATGACTTGCTGCATTCTATTTTATTGAGAATCTTTGCATCAATGTTAATTAGTGAGACTGGCCTATAGTTTTGCTTTTTGGTTAGGTCATTCTCTAGTTTTGGTATGAGAGTAATACTTGCCTCCAGGAATGATTTAGGGAGGGTTGATTTCTTTTCAGTTTCATTGAAGAGTTTAAGGAGTATTTGCATCAAATCTTCTCTAAATTTCTTGTAGAATTCAGCCGTGAATCTATGAGGACCTGGGATTTTCTTTGTTGGTAAGTTTTTTATTATGTTTTCAATTTCAATAGTGATATTAGATTATTCAAAATTGCTATATCTCCTTGGTTGAGCTTAGATAGTTCATATGTTTCTAGAAATCTGTTCATTTCCTCTGTGTTTTCTTCTCTATTTGAGTAGAGATTTTCAAAGTAGGTGTTTATGATGTTTTGAATTTCCATGGGATCTGTAGTAATTTCTCCCTTTTCGGTCCTTATTGCGTGAATTTCGGTTCTTTCTTTCTTTTTCTTTATAAGGTTAGCTAGAGGTTTGCCAATTTTGTTTATTCTCTCAAAAAACCAGCTTTATGATTCATTAATTCTTTGTATTTTTTAGTTTCAATTGCATTGATTTCTGCTCTAATCTTTACTATTTCCTCTCTTCTATGAGCTTTTATTTAACTTGCTCTTATTTTTCTATAAACTTGAGATGAAGCATTAGATTGTTCATTTGTGCTCATTCTGTTTTCTTGTAATGATGAAATTTTTGGTTTGTTTTTTCTATTACAAACAATGCTATTATAATCACCCACATGTGCAAGTATTGCAGTGTTGTGTGCATTATATGAATTTTTGAAATGGCATTACTTGGCAAGTGGATATGCACAGTTTCAATTTTGGTGGAATTTTTTTGATCACCTTTCAACAGCATCTTGATCAACAAAGCACCATAGACATTACCCTGTGCAGGAGAAAAAGCCAATAGAGATTTAAGAACAAAGAGATTGGTTTGAAAAGTGGGGCTTATAGCAAAGAAGATGAGCTTGCACATTGAGGCCAAACTTTGCAACTGGCACATCTTTACAGTCCACCAGACAGTTTTTTCTCTAACTGGGCTTCTCAAGAAGTCACAAGAAAAGCATTGAAAGTGTTTTTGAATGAGAGAAGGTGAGATAAACATCACCATTTGTATTCTGCAAGCTAGAACCTTGACACTCATAGGTTAAGGCCCTATTCAGTGTATCGAGCCCACCTATGATGGAGGCACTTCCCAAAGGCCACTGTGTCACCAGCAGGGCAGGGCAGAGGGAAGGGGCTGGGCTGGGAAGTGAGTCAGAGCTGTTCCCCAGTGCCACACTCCTATGATGAAAGCAAGCAACACTAGAAGAGTAAGAGTCAAAATATCACCCAAGGCTCCCAGGGAGAGCCCTGGCATTATCCATCCCTCTAGTTTACGAAAAAAATAAATCTCCTTTTTTAAATTGCATGTCCCTCTCCATATTATAGCTATCACTCTTTTTCCCATCTGCTGTGCAAGCATCCTTTGCCCTGGCCCTTTGACTGGGCAGAATCAATCATTCTGACAAATTACATGAGCTTGCCTGGCTGTTCACTCACTCACTTTTTCCAGGAGAGGAAAAGGCTCTTGACAAACATTTAGAGCATGAAGAGTAATAGATATAGGGCTGCAGTGGTTGTGAGCAGAGCTGCCTACATTGACCAGCTAGTGTGCACCTCTAATGGTGCACATCCCTTCCTCACATTCAGAGACAATAGCCCAGTAGGAACTTGCATTTGAACATAGGAGGGCAGTGTTCCATGCCAACCCTCAGCTTTACTCTCTGCAGTTGTATTTCATTCAACCATGGTTGAAAATATGAAACATACATCTAGACATAAACAATAATACATTTTAAATCAGGCATTGCCCTGAATAGTGATAAAATCTTACCCTTCTATACCCAAAAAGGGTTATCCTTGTGTTCAATGGATCCACTGTGTATATGGTGCCCACCCATCTGTCACCTAGTAGCCATCTCAGTAGTCAGCCCAACTGTCATGGTATCAATAGAGGTTGTGTTCAAGTAACTCTTTTTTTACTTATTAGTGACCCTAAAGCAAGTACAAGAGATTTGATGCTTGCAATTTCAGCTGCCAAAGTAAAGCCATAAAATACTTCAAGTGTAAAGGTGAAAGTTCTCAGGTTTATAAGGAAAGAAAAAGTAATTTGCTGAATTTGATGAGATTTGTGGTAAGAATGAACTTTCAACCCTTGAAGCTGTGTAGGAGGAAAAAGAAATTCATGTTAATTTTACTATAGCACACAAAACTGCAAAAGTTAGCAGAGAGAGAGAATATTTCCTTAACTTTTACTACAATGCATTGTTAAAAGTGTTCTACTCTATTACTAGTTATTGTTAACCCCTCAATGTGTACGTAAATTGGTTGTGGATATACAGGAAAAATGTAGTACCCATCTGTATAGGGCATGGTACTATATGAAGATTCAGCCATCCACTGGAGGTCTTGGTATGCATTTCCCATGGATAAGGCAGAATTCCCATATTTACTTCATAGATCCCGGCACATTTATAAGCCAGTCTTTTCTAGAATTGTTAAACATTCACTGCTGCTGTATAACCTAGAGGAGCCTTAGCCACCCACAGCCCTGGAACAGCCCCTTCTGGCCCAGAGAAGAAACAGGTTCAGAAGGTACCTGGCCCCATATCCATGGGTACTGTTGGCCCTCACCAATCTAGCTATGTGGGATCTTATTACATTCTTTTTGTGTTATTTGAGCACTGGACTCCCCATTTGCCGATGAAAAACAAATTCAGGGAGAAATGCCTGGCTAAAAGGTCCCTTTATGTGGGCTCTGCCTGCTGAGCCCCTCTACACTAGTCCTTGATCTCCCCCAAGCATAACCGAGAGGAACCTAAGCTACCCACAGTGTGGTGGCCCTGGAATGGTTCCTTCTGTCTGAGAGGAAACATAGGTTCAGAGAGTGCCTGGCCCCATTTCTCGGTGTGCCCCTCTGCTGGGCTCACAGCCCTTTTCTGCTACCCTTCATGCTAATTCTCTTTCCCCTTCTTATCTCCAGAGAGGAGCACTGACCTCAAACCAGAAAACACTCCAGTGGTTCTGAGGTCCCAACCCTGGTCACTCCAGGGGGCACTTCCAGTGGGTAGAAGGCATTTCTGGCCTTTTATCCAAAGAAACAGAAGCTGCATCCCTGGACACCTTCCTAAGAACCAAGGTGCCTCTTCTTCAAAAGCTGCCCCCAAGAGCACCTTCTCACAGCTGCATGGGCTATGGCCAGAGATGCCACACCCAAATGGGTGACTCTTTTCTTCCTAGCCAAGTGTGTAGTTTATCCTGTATAACAAGAGGGTGCCCTGATGCAGGACCTTGGTCAGCATCTCCTTGGGCATCTGGGCACTCAGGAGATGAGGAATAGCTGCTAAGATCAGAATCTGTTCCCAGGAAGGAAACACAACATGTACCCACTGCAAGTGCATCTCCTCTACCTGCCACTGGGTCTGTTTCTGGACACAGTGAATGCCAAACAGTATCTGCTTCAGAATGACTTACTTATATCTGCTGGTTCCTGCATGTCCCAGGGTCACTTATCAGTGTTTTTTGGAAGCCTCCTGGGGGCCTTGGGGAGGCAGATTGTCCCTATCCTAAGCTGAAAGCCCTTTGCTACCAGAAATAAGAAGTTCTAGCCACAAAGCTAGTCAATGAACAGCACAGACAAGGAGGAGAGAGGAAGTATCACTGCTGAGCCAACATTGTTCGCTCCCTCTCCCCATTCAAGACCCTGAAATCCCATCATTCTGAGAGGCCAAGGCAGGATGATCACAAATTCAAGCCCAGTCTGGGCAATTTAGCAACTTAGAAAGATTGTCTCAAAGTGAAAGACAAAAAGGGCTTAAAATAGAGTTCAGAATGAATGTCTTGTGTTCAATCCCAAGTACCAAAATAAGCAGGCAAACACACACACAAATGGCTTCTGACCTCACATTTGAATTTGAGGTATCCCTCAAGGACGCTCTTTTGCTGCCTGCTCTCTGCTCTTCTCACCACTCCCAGCTCTCCATCTTTTCCACCCAAGTCCCTCACTGCCCAGGGTCAGTGGCTCAGCCCTGAGCAACTCTGAGAGTGAAGGTCTTGCTCCTCTACCCTATGTCTGCAACTAGGTAAGGGACTACTCCTTTATCACATGAAGCAGGAGAAGAGATGGCAAGAAACATCCAGTCTAGGCTTCACTTGTGTGTTTTGTTATTATTTGTGGAGTTTCTCTCAAAATGTCCTTTTAAAAATAGTATTTCTGGCATCTTGGCTATTAAGTGAATAATATACTTTGCAGAATACTTCATGATGTTTATGCAAAATGTTGCTCTGCAATTCAGTGCAAGCTGGGTTATGACAGAGTCTGCTTGGTGGAGGGAGCTTTCTGTGTGCCAAATAATCTCTGCCTGGAATGAGGTTGGGGGTATCAGCAAGAAAGAGTATGCTTCTGCTGGGTCTTTCAGGTTGAATAGGAGTTTTCACTGGTGAAGCAGTGCTACATATATCCAGGAAAGCAATAGTGACTCCCAGTATGTAGCTAACTTAGATATGACTCAGATCTTTACCAAAAATTAACCCTTATCCAACACACTGTCTCCTGGAGATGCCTGGAATGAGCATCATTTCTTAATAGCTCTGGATCGTACTCACAGTCCAGCCCCTGGAGTGAAAACTCATTACAGTGAAACCCAGAGTGCGGCCTCTGGTGTTCAATGTTCACAGCAAGCCAGTGCATCCCAGAATTCTCCATAACTGTGTACTGAACCACAAATAACATTCTGTGACATGTGTTTTTCTCTTACAAGTTTCCCATTGCTTCTTATAGAAAGGAGCTCAATGGCAAGCTTGCAATGTAGCAAGTATACCACAATCTCATTTCTCCAGATATTCCTTTCCAGTCATTAAAAAAACACAGTGCTTAAAAAGCATCACTGTGCATATATTCTTAAGGATAATAATTTCATCTTTGTAGTATATATTCCCCCAAGTGAATTATTGGGTCCAAATTCTGATATGGTTTTAATTTCCATAGATCAGATTACTTGCTGAAATAGCTGTACTAATTTATAATGTCATCAGTCATATAAGAAAAGTCTTTTTCCTCTAATCCCTTACCAACCATGAATTGCATAAATCCTATTAATTTCTGTCATTTGGATGGTCAGGAGTTACAGCTCACAGGTGATGCTCCCAGTGCCCTGCCTCTGAGTGAGGCTGAGCAGGTGTCTGCCTTTTGCTGTTCAGGCAGCAGCTGGAGAGGTCACCTGTTGTCATGTAGGAAGGAAGCACTTATAAGTAGGGAACTCTGCACCCCCACCATGTGTTGCTGCTCCCAACTATGTCTGTGCCAGATGGCACCAGTCATCTGTGGCTCCCTCTTCTTGTCCCACCACAGGAAGCCTTGGAATTCTTTTAAAATATTGTGCAGGAGAAATGGCCAGCTACTGCTGGATGTGTGCAAATTTGCCAGGGCGCTATGGGTGCTATGAGAAAACCAGTCCTCTACACTCACTGGGTTTGGCCATGCTGATGATAAGAAATGTCCTTGATCCTGTGGTCATAATATACATCCTCACGGTACAGATCCACACCCCAGAAATGCCTGCAGCCATATTTATCTTTACTGGGTACCCTGCTGTACTTTATCATTATTATTAATTTTTTACCATTCCATTGCAATAAATTACTAGATAACACTTGCTAAATTGATTTCACAAACCACAAACTGGTAACAATTCCCAGTTTTTAGAGCATTGACAAATACTCATACAAGAGCAAGAAACACAAGCATTAATTTCAAAACAAGTAGTTTATTTTGCCTACTCTTACAGTGTGCTTACTCTGTGCCTCACCCTATTCTAAGCATGATAAACTGTTAACACACATCATCCTCACAGAATGATGATGAGTAAGAGCATTATTGTCACTCTCCCTTGACAGAGGGAAACTGAGGAGCCAGTAGAAGCTACCCACTAAGGCAACACAATAGTAAAAGTGACTGCAGGGGTCCAATGCTGACTACTAACCTTGCTACTTGTTTTCACAGAACTAAATAAACAGACCAGAAAACAGTCCATTAAGTTCAGATCATTAAATGGGCACACTTCACTTTGCAGTACCCTGAAGCAGTAAAGACAGAAGTGTAGAGATGTGTAGCTGCCCGCAAGTGACTTAGAGTAATGAGCAAAACTAGCAGGTGGTGGAGAAGAACACTGTATCTCAGAGTTAGATACAACTTACCCGAGTCTTAACTGAGCATCTGTGACCCCAGAATATGGAGGATGAAGGATGGAGGACAGGGGGAGCTGCTTCTAGGCCGACCTCCACCCCTGCCTGCTCATCCTCTCTAAGAGCCTCCCTTTGCCTCCTGGGTTCTAGACAGGTGTGGGGAGTCCCTGCCCATCCCCTCAGAATACAGCCATGGTCTAGAATTGGCTCCTCACTGATGGGGTGCCCACAACCTACTTTGGTCCCTTTTGTTTCTGTATCATCCCCTCTGGCTTGGTAACAGGGGCCACAAGGAATCTTTTTACCATGTATGAATCAGTGTCCTTGAGCTGCTGTGAAAAAGTGCCACACACCAGGTGTCTTACACAACAGAAATTAACTCTCTCTCTATCCATTTTGGGGAGAATGTCAGGGTGTGGCAAGTTTGGTATCTTCTGTGGGCCCAAGGGAAACTTACTCCCTGCCGCCTCTGATGGCTTCTGCTGATTCACGGGCCACCTTTTGGGTCCTGGGGTTCATAGTAGCATAGTTTCAACCTTCACCTGGCCTTCTCCCCATAGGTACCTCTGTGTCCAAGCTGTCCCTTGTCATAAAGCCCTGGTCATACTGGATGGGAGTCACCTGCTCCTATGGGACACTATCTTAACTAATGGCATCTGCAATTGCCCTGCTCCAAATCAGGGCACTTCTGAGGAACTGGGAGTCAGGGATTCAGGGTACGAAATTCCCAGGGAACCAACCCAACCCCTAACTCTGAGCGTCACTGTCTTAGTTACTTTTCACTAGTCTCTGAGACAAAATACCTGATGCCCAAAGTTGGGAAAGGAAAGGTTTATTTCTTACAGTTTTTGGAGGTTTCAGTCCATACTCAGTTGGCTCCAAGGCAGGGTGACATGGCGGGGCTGCAGTTCATGGCAGCCGCAAACAGCAAGTGGAAACCGGCAAGAGAGAGGCAGGCCTTCTTCCTGCCATTACATCACATCCTGGCTCCACCCCTAAGCTGGTGTAGCACTCACACCCCCAATCCAAGCACTAGACAATGAACCAATCACAAATGCATAATGCAAAGGCATGAGGCTTGGGGGCCACTGACATAAACCATGCCAATCACTATCCTTACTTTCCTGTTGCTCTGGTCCAGTCTGTAATTGGCCTCTTCTTGCATGGGAGCAGACCCTGCTTTCAGCAATGCTGAAGACCAACAGGCTGGAGTCACTCACCTTGGTGCCTAATACTGACATGGGGGAGTGAAACTTTTAGCTTCCTATATGTCTGGTAGGAGTGTGTGTTTTTTTAAAATAAAAGAATTAATTTTAGGGACAGGGATGTTAAGAGCAGAATATATTTATTGAGAGAAAGAAAGCTTCTGTCTGGGAGAAAGACAGAAGGGGTCTCAAGTGGGTTGCTAAAGACTGTCATTTTCAAGGACTTTTATAGAGCAAAACCATGAGGTGAGACAGGTCTAAGGTGGGGAAAACATGGGAACTTGCCAGATGGGCATAAGGTGGGACAGAAATACGGTCAACCAATAAGATTAATTGCTCAGGCAAAACTGACTAAATCAGGAACAAATGGGGAAGTAAGTCATGCAGCAATCGGGCATTCTTACGAAGCAGTGACTTCCCCTAAGGGATTGGAATGGTGACTCTTGGCTTCCTCAGGGTAATAGAGACCTATTTAGAATATCAACCCTTAGGATGTGGGTGCATTTGTTTGATCTTTTATCTTGAAGCCTAGCCCACAGCAGGAGGTGTCTGTCTCCCCCACAGTTGCAAGGTATCTGTTTTCTGCACTGGCTCCTTTGACTGCCTATAATATTTTCATGGACCTCAGTTGCCTATAATAATACCATGATGGGGGTTTGTTTTGTGAGAACATTTGCTGTTTTTCCTCCCCACATAGATGTAAGGTGTTTTTGCTTCTGATCTGTGTTAAGGTGAATTTCACCTTTGCTAAGACATGGGCATGTCCAACTGGTTCTCCTGGAGACTAAGAAGGTTTTGTTTTGTTGTCCTCTTGCATGACATCTATGGATACTTGTGTCCAAGTTTTTCTCCTTAGGGATTTTTTAAGGAATTTATAGATGTTCTGTATATAGTCTGGATAGCAAACTTGGGATTTTGTCACCTAATCAACATGGCTCCTTTCATGAGTGAAGAGTGGAACACAAAGTCATCATTCCAGAGAAGACCAACAGGAATGCAGGTGAGCAGCTCCACTGCAACCTTCAGCCTCAGGCCCTACTCTCTACCCTCCTCCCTCATCCCCGAAGCCTCACCCCTGCAGAATGCTAATTTGAAAGTGCTGGCCCTTCGGGTCCACCCTCCTCCCTTTTAACAACTGTGTACACAACATGTACACAGCATGCACACATGCGCACACACACACACCTTCTCTTCGCCAATCATCTTCTCAGAGTACACTACACCACTGACTTACTCATATTGTTTGTTGATTGTTTCTTTAAAGCTTTATCTTAATTGCTTAGAAAATAACCAGGGACTGCCATTTTGAATAAGGAAAGATTTTAACTACAAATTTAATTTTGTATAATAGGTACAGAACAATCTTGATTTCTATTTTTCTTAGGTGAATTATAGCAACTTTAACTTCAAGATGTTGTCTGTCTCTTTTGTCTTTTTCTTTTCTTATCTTTTCTGTTTTTCTTTTCTTTTCCCATACTGGAGACAGAGTCCAGGGTCTTTGCTCTGAGTTAAATCCCCAGACATTTTTATTATTATTATAATTTTGAGAGGCTCTTGCTAAGATGCCTGGGCTGGGTCGAACTTTCCATTCTCCAGTCTCAGCATCCAAGAGTGCTAGGATTAGATATGCATCACCATGCCTGGTTTATTTGTCTCATTTTAAAAATATGTTGACCTGACCCTTCTTCCTGTTATTTTCTATATATATCTAGAAATGGGATTGTGGTTTAATAAGATAGTTATAGATAATTTTTTAAACTTTCCCTTCTTTTTCTCCATGGCTATTATCAAGGCATCTCGGCCTAACTGTTTGGGACTGGGAACCTCCCGGAGACCAGCAGCTCGGCCTGGTGTGTTTGGGACTGGGAACTTGGCAGAGACCAGAAGCACCACCTGTGCTGTTTGAGTCTGGTAGGCCTGCCCTTCACCCATAAGGAACCTAGCGGAAACTGGCATCTTGGCCTGGTCTGTTTGGGACTGGGAAGTTCACAGAGACTTGCAGCTTGGCCTGGGCTGTTTGGGACTGGGAACATTGCACGGACCAGTGGCAGAGGGCCTGAGGTGCCTGGGACTGCGGCTGCTGCCCCTCCCTCCAGGAACATCTAGGAAGCCTGCCACAGGACTGAGCTGACTGGGACCACATCTGCTGGATGCGCCCTTCCAACGGGAACATTGGACTACAGTGGACTACCATGCTGGCTTGATGAGAGGTTCAGGAACCCCCTCACCCAAATGGAAGACCTCATCAGGCTTCAGTCAGTGTGGCACCGTGGGAGGAATTCAGGAGACAGGATCCCTTCTTCATTGTGGTACACAGCCATTTGACAAACATCAACCACACAGTGGAACCCTAAAACAAACATTACGGAAAGTTGTGTCTGTTGGAATAGAAAGACCAGAAATTCACCCAAAGATGAAAATGACTAAATGAAAAGGCAAAATGGAATCCTGAACATCTAGTCCATCAGGAGCAAGTGCAAGTGGTAATGAAATGGAGGACCCCAAAATTCATACATCAGAAATCTCTGAAAAGATAGCAAATGAAGTAAAGAAACAAATCCATAAGGCTATGGAAGAAAGAATATTGGAAATAATGTCTTATGTAAAGACAAAAGTAACAACCTTAGTAAATGAGCTGCTCAACATAGCTAGAGAAGAAATAGATAAGAAACTACAGGAACATGGGAAATTGATTGAAACTTTGAATGAACAATGCAGAAAACAAGCAGAATCTATGAAACAAATTGAAAGAGATATGCAAGAAACAAAAAATTGCATCGAAAAGCTACAAAGCCATTTAAATGAAGCTGAGGATAGAATCTCGGACCTTGAGGACAGAATTGCAGATAGCAATCTTGAAAGGGTAGAACTTATAAAAACCACAAAGCAGCATGAGATGACAATCCAGCAGCTACAAGATGATGCCCGGAGAAACAATGTTAGATTAATAGGCATCAGTGAGGAGGCAGGAGACAATGCAAAGGATATAGCAAAGCTGTTCACAGAAGTAATGGCAGAAAATTTCCCAAACATGGGGAGAAAATCTGACATACAAATAAGTGAGGCATATAGAATGTCACACAGTCATAACCAACATAAACCTACACCCAGACATATAATAATTAAGATCGCAGACATACAGCATAAAAACAGAATACTAAAAGCTGTTACAGAAAAAACACAGCTCACCTATCAAGGAAAGTCTATTAGAATCACAGCAGACTTCTCAGCACAAACCTTCAGGTTAAGACGAGCGTGGAGTGAAGTATTTCAAGCCCTAAAAGAAAACAACATTCAACCCAGACTGACGTACCCAGCAAAACTGTCTTTCAAACTTAATGGAGAAACAAGATACTTCCATGACAAAGAACAATTGAAGAAATTCATATCCACCAAACCAACCTTAGAAAGAGTGCTGAAGGACATCCTAGATAGA